>JAPDDN010000102.1:0-100000 GCA_027422405.1 Ptychobarbus kaznakovi | reverse complement strand
CCCAGTACAAGTTCCTGTCCTTGAAGGCAGTTCATGTTCCGGGAATTACTGAACCTGCGGCCGACTTTCTGTCGAGACAGAAGCTCAGGCCGGGGAAATGGACGCTGAACCATCAGACAGTATCCCAGATTTGGGATCTGTTTGGCAAAGCTGAAGTGGACCTCTTTGCTTCTCAAGAGTCATCCCAGTGCCCGCTCTGGTTCTCCCTGAGTTTCCGACGACTCTGGCATAGATGTGTTCGCCCACACCGTGGCCGAATGTCATGCTGTACGCGTTTCTGCCAATAAAGATGATTCCCGCAGTACTATGCAGAGTAAAGGTGACCAGTGCCCTCTCCTTCTCATAGCCCCATTCTGGCCCTCCCAGACTTGTTCTTGGAGTTAACTCCCTCTTGTATCGGTCCCCTTGGGAGATTCTGATCAGGCGGGACTTACTGTCCCAGCTTCAGGGCAGGATCTGGCATCCCAACCAGAGCTCTGGAAAGTTTGGTATGGCCCCTCAGGGCCAAGGGCCGTGATGGATGTTTTTACCTGTCGAGGTTCAGGAGACCTATCGCCAGTGCCAGAGCCCCCACTACTAGGAAGCTATATTCTTCCAGGGGGGTGTTTTTGAGTCATGGTGTTTAACTCAAGCAATAGACCAAATTAACTGCCCTGTTGGTCCAGTGCTGGAGTTTTTGCAAGAGAGGCTGACAGCAGGGGCGGCTGCTACCACCCTTAGGGTTTACATAGCGGCGATCACAGCTCGGAGAGAGCTGGATGAGAGCCCCCTGGGGAGGCATAGATTAGTCTCTGCCTTTATGCGTGGAGTCAGATGGCTTAGGCCGGCTCGCCCCACAGCAGTTCCTTTTTGGGACTTGTCAGTCGTCCTCGAAGGTCTGGTGACGGCCCCTTTCGAGCCCTTGGAGTCAGCTTCAGAACGGATACTGACTCTTAAGGTGGTTCTTTTGCTGGCGCTCATGTCACTAAAAAGAGTTGGAGACTTACAGGCCCTCTCTGTTAGTGAGACATGCATGGACTTTGCCCCGGGTCTGGTCAAAGTGGCCCTGGCTATGTTCCCAAGGTCTTGTCCACATCGTTTCGCTCTCAGGTGGTCACGCTTCACACTTTCCATCCTCCTCCCTTTGCTTCGAGTGAGGATGAGAGGCTTCACATGCTCTGCCCGGTTCGGGCATTGAAGCTATATGTGGATCACTCCAAGGTTTGGAGAAAAACCTCCCAGTTGCTGGTGTGTTTTGGTGTTGGCTGCCGCGGGCTTGCCACGTCAAAGCAGAGGATTTCCCACTGGGTGAGAGACGCATTTTGCTGGCTTATGAGGTGCAGAGCCTTCCTTCACCTCTTAGTCTTCGGGCGCATTCTACTAGGGGCGTAGCCTCCTCTCAAGCTCTCTTTAGAGGGGTATCCATTGATGATATTTGTGTTGCGGCAGGATGGTCCTCTCTGCACACCTTTGTCAGGTTTTATAACCTCGACATAGACACGGCTCCAGGTTCTCAGATCCTCTCTGTTTGAACCGGCCGTATCTTAGTGGTTAATTTTTGGACCACATGGGCAGCGTTTTTAGCTTGGCGTGTTTGGTATACCGTTCCCAAAGCGTGAAGAGCTTCACGCAGCGTTGAGTGAACCTATGATAGAGAACGTCTGAGAAGGAGAAATCTGAAGAGTGGATAGAGCGTTCGCCAGTATGAGCTGACGACGTGATTGCGTCAAAGACGGCGTCGCGCCATCAGCCAATGAATTGGTGTGATTCTATAAGGGCTTCAGACATCGGTCACGCAGGAGGCGTTCCCAAAGCGTGAAGAGCTTCACGCAGCGTCTCGTTCCCTATTCAGAGAACAAGGGTTACGCGAGTAACCCGAGACGTTTTTTGCAATGCAGAAGACAGATTTTCATGTGTTTGAGCTTTTTTGCAGAACAAGTAATTTTATAGCTTAATTGCACAAAATCACTTTTTTAGAGCTTCTAAGAACACCAATTCTGTGTTTAGTGCAACTAAGCAAATGATGAGAATGCGAGGCCACAAATGTTCAAAAGCTTCTTTCTCAGTGAGAAAAAGTTGCTAAATGCAATTTTAAGAGCAAAGCTCAAGTACATGAAAAATGGTTCTTTCTCATGAAATAAAATGTTTTTTGCAATGCAGAAGACAGATTTTCATGAGTTTGAGCTTTTTTGCAGAACAAGTAATTGTAGAGCTTAATTGCACAAAATCACTTTTTTAGAGCTTCTAGAACACCAATTCTGTGTTTAGTGCAACTAAGCAAATGATGAGAATGCGAGGCCACAGATAGCAAAAAGCTTCTTTCTCAGTGAGAAAAAGTTGCTAAATTCAATTTTAAGAGCAAAGCTCAACTACATGAAAAATGTTTCTTTCTCATGAAATAAAATGTTTTTTTGCAATGCAGAAGACAGATTTTCATGTGTTTGAGCTTTTTTGCAGAACAAGTAATTTTAGAGATTAATTGCACAAAATCACTTTTTAGAGCTTCTAGGAAAACCAATTCTGTGTTTAGTGCAACTAAGCAAATGATGAGAATGAGTGGCCACAGATGCTCAAAAGCTACTTTCTCAGTGAGAAAAAGTTGCTAAATGCAATTTTAAGAGCACAGCTCAACTACATGATTTTTTTTCTTTCTCATGAAATAAAATGTTTTTTGCAATGCAGAAGACAGATTTTCATGTGTTTGAGCTTTTTTGCAGAACAAGTCATTTTAGAGCTTAATTGCACAAAATCACTTCTTTAGAGCTTCTAAGAAAAACCAATTCTGTGTTTAGTGCAACTAGCAAAATGAGAATGCGAGGCCACAGCTGCCTCAAAAGCTTCTTTCTCAGTCATAATAAAAAGTTGCTTAATGCAATTTTAAGAATAAAGCTCAACTACATGAAAAATGTATCTTTCTAATGAAATGAAATGTTTTTTTGCAATGCAGAAGATAGATTGTCATGTTTTTGAGCGTTTTATGCAGAACAAGTAATTTTAGAGCTTAAATGCACAAAATCACTTTTTTAGAGCTTCCAAGAATACCAATTCTGTGTTTAGTGCAACTAAGCAAATGATGAGAATGCGAGCGCCACAGATAGTGAAAAGCTTCTTTCTCATTGAGAAAAAGTTGCTAAATGCAATTTTAAGAGCAAAGCTCAACTACATGAAAAATGTTTCTTTCTAATGAAATTAAAAGTGTTTTGCAATGCAGAAGACAAAATTTCATGAGTTTGAGCTTTTTGCAGAACAAGTCATTTTAGAGCTTAATTGCACAAAATCACTTATTTAGAGCTTCTAAGAACACCAATTCCGTGTTTAGTGCAACAAAGCAACTTATGAGAATGAGAGGCCACATATGTTTAAAAGCTTCTTTCTCAGTGAGAAAACTTTGCTAAATGCAATTTTAAGAGCAAAGCTCAACTACATGAAAAATGTTGAGCTTAAATGTTTTTTTGCAATGCAGAAGACAAATTTTCATGAGTTTGAGCTTTTTTGCAGAACTGATCATTTTAGAGCTTAATTGCACAAAATCACTTCTTTAGAGCTTCTAAGAACACCATTTCTGTGTTTAGTGCAACTAAGCAAATGATGAGAATGCGAGGCCACAAATGCTCAAAAGCTTCTTTCTCAGTGAGAAAAAGTTGCTAAATGCAATTTTAAGAGCAAAGCTCAACTACATGCAAAATGTTTCTTTCTAATGAAATGAACTGTTTTTTGCAATGCAGAAGACAGATTTTCATGTGTTTGAGCTTTTTGGCAGAACAAGTCATTTTAGAGCTTAATTGCACAAAATCACTTCTTTAGAGCTTCTAAGAACACCAATTCTGTGTTTAGTGCAACTAAGCAAATGATGAGAATGCGAGGCCACAGATAGCAAAAGCTTCTTTCTCAGTGAGAAAAAGTTGCTAAATGCAATTTTAAGAGTAAAGCTCAACTACATGAAACATTTTTTTTCATGAAATAAAATGTTTTTTGCAATGCAGAAGACAGATTTTCATGTGTTTGAGCTTTTTTGCAGAACAAGTAATTTTAGAGCTTAATTGCACAAAATCACTTTTTTAGAGCTTCTAAGAACACCAATTCTGTGTTTAGTGCAACTAAGCAAATGATGAGAATGCGAGGCCACAAATGCTCAAAAGCTTCTTTCTCAGTGAGAAAAAGTTGCTAAATGCAATTTTAAGAGCAAAGCTCAACTACATGAAAATGTTTCTTTCTCATGAAATAAAATGTTTTTTGCAATGCAGAAGACAGATTTTCATGTGTTTGAGCTTTTTTGCAGAACAAGTAATTTTAGAGCTTAATTGCACAAAATCACTTTTTTAGAGCTTCTAAGAACACCAATTCTGTGTTTAGTGCAACTAAGCAAATGATGAGAATGCGAGGCCACAGATAGTGAAAAGCTTCTTTCTCAGTGAGAAAAAGTTGCTAAATGCAATTTTAAGAGCAAAGCTCAACTACATGAAAAATGTTTCTTTCTCATGAAATAAAATGTTTTTTGCAATGCAGAAGACAGATTTTCATGTGTTTGAGCTTTTTGCAGAACAAGTCATTTTAGAGCTTAATTGCACAAAATCACTTTAGAGCTTCTAAGAAAACCAATTCTGTGTTTAGTGCAACTAAGCAAATGATGAGAATGCGAGGCCACAGATGCTCAAAAGCTTCTTTCTCAGTGAGAAAAAGTTGCTAAATGCAATTTTAAGAGCAAAGCTCAACTACATGATTTTTTTTTTTTCTCATGAAATAAAATGTTTTTTGCAATGCAGAAGACAGATTTTCATGTGTTTGAGCTTTTTTGCAGAACAAGTCATTTTAGAGCTTAATTGCACAAAATCACTTCTTTAGAGCTTCTAAGAACACCATTTCTGTGTTTAGTGCAACTAAGCAAATGATGAGAATGCGAGGCCACAAATGCTCAAAAGCTTCTTTCTCAGTGAGAAAAAGTTGCTAAATGCAATTTTAAGAGCAAAGCTCAACTACATGCAAAATGTTTCTTTCTAATGAAATGAACTGTTTTTTGCAATGCAGAAGACAGATTTTCATGTGTTTGAGCTTTTTGGCAGAACAAGTCATTTTAGAGCTTAATTGCACAAAATCACTTTTTAGAGCTTCTAAGAACACCAATTCTGTGTTTAGTGCAACTAAGCAAATGATGAGAATGCGAGGCCACAGATAGCGAAAAGCTTCTTTCTCAGTGAGAAAAAGTTGTTAAATGCAATTTTAAGAGTAAAGCTCAACTACATGAAAAATATTCTTTCTCATGAAATAAAATGTTTTTTTGCAATGCAAAAGACAGATTTTCATGTGTTTGAGCTTTTTGCAGAACAAGTCATTTTAGAGCTTAAATGCACAAAATCACTCTTTAGATCTTCTAAGAAAACCAATTCTGTGTGTTTAGTGCAACTAAGCAAATGATGAGAATGCGAGGCCACAAATGCTCAAAAGCTTCTTTCTCAGTGAGAAAAAGTTGCTAAATGCAATTTTAAGAGCAAAGCTCAACTACATGAAAAATGTTTCTTTCTCATGAAATAAAATGTTTTTTGCAATGCAGAAGACAGATTTTCATGTGTTTGAGCTTTTTTGCAGAACAAGTAATTTTAGAGCTTAATTGCACAAAATCACTTCTTTAGAGCTTCTAAGAACACCAATTCTGTGTTTAGTGCAACTAAGCAAATGATGAGAATGCGAGGCCACAGATAGTGAAAAGCTTCTTTCTCAGTGAGAAAAAGTTGCTAAATGCAATTTTAAGAGCAAAGCTCAACTACATGAAAAATGTTTCTTTCTCATGAAATAAAATGTTTTTTTTGCAATGCAGAAGACAGATTTTCATGTGTTTGAGCTTTTTTGCAGAACAAGTCATTTTAGAGCTTAATTGCACAAAATCACTCTTTAGAGCTTCTAAGAAAACCAATTCTGTGTTTAGTGCAACTAAGCAAATGATGAGAATGCGAGGCCACAGATGCTCAAAAGCTTCTTTCTCAGTCAGAAAAAGTTGCTAAATGCAATTTTAAGAGCAAAGCTCAACTACATGAAAAATGTTTCTTTCTAATGAAATGAACTGTTTTTTGCAATGCAGAAGACAGATTTTCACGTGTTTGAGTTTTTTGCAAAAAAAGTCATTTAAGTACAGAAAGTAATTTTAGAGCTTCAATGAACAGCCTTGTCAGTTAAGAGCTTCTGTGAACACTAATGCTGATTTATTGCTCCTGGGCAAATGAAGATAAAGCAAGCCCAGATATGCTGCAAAGATTCTCTCTCAGTGAGAGAGTGTTAAATTTTGCAATGCTAAGAAAAAAGCTTGCCAACATAAAAAAAAATCTTACTTATAAAAGTAGATTTTATGTGCAATGCAAAAGACAGTTTTTAAGGTATTTGGAGTTCGTCTCACAAAAAGTAATCTTAGAGCTTCAATGCACAGGCTTGTGAGTTTAGAGCTCCTGTGAACACAAATTCTGAGTTGGAGCTTCTGGGCAAATGAAGTTGAAGGAAGCCCAAATATGCTGCAAAGCTTCTCTCTTATTGACAAAAAAATGCTTTATGCAATGTTAAGATCAAGGCTTGCCAACATGTAAGATGTTTCTGACTTGAGAAATCATACGTTATTTGCAATGCAGAAAGACCGTTTTTAAGGTTTTAGAAGTTATATGCGCAGAAAGTAATTTTAGAGCTTCAATGAACAGCCTTGTCAGCTTAGAGCTTCTGTGAACTGAGTTAGCTTCTGGATAAATAAAGTTAAAGCAAGCCCACACATGCTTACAGAGCTTTTGTCTCAGTGATAGTTGCTTTATGCAATGTTAAGAGTAAAACTTGCCAACATGAAATATGTTTCTGACTGCAAATAAAAGGTTATTTGCAGTGCATAAAAACAGTTCCCTCTAGAGCTTCACGAGACATCACGGAGAATTTCTCCGTTATGGGAAACTTCTTCCCTCCAACCTTTCCTGAAGACCTATTGGCTCACGCCAGTCCAAATGACTGGCCAATTGTCGCAAAGCATGCAAATACGCGCTCGAGAGGAAGTATAAATGCGGCGCCCGCGACAATTAAGTCAGAATCTTTTTCTTCACTTTGCTGAACCTAGGTTATGGCTTAAAACTATTACAGCTCACGGTTAAGGTTCGCTCATTCGAGGGCAGGCCTCATGGCTGCTCCTCTGCAGCGTTCAGGTAAGTATGACATTTTCTTAAAGGTAGTCCGTCTGCCGTCTGATCAGCGGTGGACCTTCGGGACTCAGGTGATGAGCTCATGCCGACTGAATGTCCGCATTCCTCTCACCATCGAACCTGCAGGACAGGACATCAGCCCGGCTTCTCACGCCCCCCTTCCATGGCGGTGTGGAGAGCCGAAGGCAGATGCGGGAGCAAAGGGATCTCACGTCGCCGCGGATACAGCACGGGAAGAGCCACTGTCTAAGCATGTAGACCCTGCCTCAGAGCGGCGTTCTGCTCTGTGCAAAGCACAATCTCTTAGCTCCTCACTCATTCACACGATACCAGCCTCTAGTCAGCGGCTACCGGGTGTAGAGCACATTCGCTAATGCACATGATACAGCCCCTAATCAGCGGATGTCGTGTGTGTGGAGAACACTCTCTGATTCACATGATAACAGCCCCTAATTAGCGGCTGTCGTGTGTACGGGACAACCTCTCATTTACATGATAATAGCCCCTAAATCAGCGGCTGTCGTGTGTGTACGGGACAACCTCTCATTACATGATAACGCCCTCGAGGTGCATGAAGTACACCCCGGCAGAGAGCGCGCGAAAGCGAGGGGACCTATGCCCCTGCGCGGAAAGCGCGCGAAGGTGAGGAGTCACCTGACACCCCTACGAGGGAAGCGCGCGAAAGTCAGGAGTCACATGACACCCCTGGGCGGAAAAGCCCGCGAAGGTGAGGAGTCACATGACACCCCTGCGCGGAGAAGCGCGCGAAAGTCAGGAGTCACATGACACCCCTGTGCGGAAAAGCCCGCGAAGGTGAGGAGTCACATGACACCCCTGCGCGGAAAAGCGCGCGAAGGCGAGGAGTCACCTGACGCCCCTGCGCGTGAAGGCGAGGAGTCACCTGATGCCCTGTAGGGCGCATCCTATCAGCCTTCCAGATTTCGCCGGTCTATTACGCCAGTTGTTCACGCCCCTACAAGTGGTGTTCAACTAGGTCGTATAGCATAGTCAGCCTGTAGATACAGCCGCCTCCCGCGCGGTTATGATATAGCTGACCGCAGGATCGAGGTCTGCTTAGGGACAAGTGTAAGAGACCCGGAAAGAGGCACCACGACCGGTGGGCTAGCCCTCAAGCTGTCTCAAATTTGTAAAATGTGTGTGATAGCATATGTTCATTAAATACATACGTTTGCACAAGGAGAAACTCTTCCTCCTCACTCAGTCAACACAACGCCGCTCGCCCCTCCCCTGAGCGACCGGAGCCACTGCCCACACGGGTTATAGCCGTGCAGCACTTGCCAGCGACCCCAACGACCAAGCCGCTAAAGCCGCTGTGTCAGTTCCTGAGCGCGTGAGAAACTATTCCAAGAATCTCACGCGGGTTGCTCTGCATAAGCGCGAGGGTAACGTTACTCCCTTCAGTTCAGACGCAGACCACCCCGTTTCAATGGCATGGCGTAGTCTCTAACACTGACTCGAAATGCCCTTATACTAAACAAGAGCTATGCAAACTGCTCGGAGAAGGAGCTATAGAACAAGTCTCAGCGAGCAGGCGGGACTGCTGTTTTGTCCAGCCGCTATTTGGGGTGCCTAAGAGATGGTGGACTCCGCACGATTCTAGATCTCAGACCCATCAACAGAGCGCTTGGCAAGCGTCCGTTCAGGATATCAACGCTAAAGCAGATCCTGGCGCAAATTCGCCCCGGGGACTGGTTTGCGTCTGTGGATTTTAAGGACGCGTACTTTCACATTCAGATAGCACCGCATCAGACGGTTTTCTGAGGTATGCTGTCAAGGAAAAGCACAGCGTACCAATAAGTTACTCTGTTCTCCTGTTAACGGGCTGGCTCTGGCCCCATGCACTTTTCAAAGTGCATCGATGCAGCACTTCCCCACTCAGATAGAGTGGAAGGTGCATCCTCAACTATGTGACGAATAATAAAGAACCTTGAACTATCTGGACGATTGGCTGATTTTAGCTCAGTCCCTGGATACGCTTATCAGCCACATAGACTCGCTGCTTATTCACTTGGAATCCCTAGGGCTATGTGTTACATGCAGAAGAGCATTCTCGCCCCAAGTCAGTCCATTTACATATCTGGGGGTATGTTTAGACCCTGCCTCTCGCAAGATAGCGTGGAGATGAGACCCTGCCTCTCGCAAGATCGTGTGGCGATGAGAGCCCGCCTCTCGCGAGATCGCGTGGCGATGAGAGCCCGCCTCTCGCGAGATCCCGCGGCGGCCATTTTGTCTTCCCTGCGCCATTCAGGCAAGGCAGCTCTGTTCAGTTGAAGGTTTTTCAGAGACTGCTCGAATTCAGCGGTATGTCATCTGGGATTATCACACATGCGCCCGCTGCAGCTATGGCTGGAATCTTGAGTCCCGTGGATGGCGTGGACTTCGGGATGTTTGTGCATCGCGGCCACCCGCGACGGCATCGAAGCTCTGACGCAACCCAGATCTCTTCAGCCGGGGAGTTCCCCTGTGCTCGAAAGCGTTGCGCGTGGTGTCACGACGGATGCATCGACTCACGGCTGGGGAGCAGTGTGCGAGGGAATGCAGCTTATGGACTGTGGTTGGAATCTCAGAGCCGGTGGCACATAAACCGCCTGGAGCTGGAAGCAGTCTTCTTAGCTCTAAAGGGTTTTCAGCCACAGCTGTAACAGCAGCATGTACTGATTCGCACCGACAACACGTCCGTGGTTTCGTATATAAATCACCAGGGGGATTTCGCTCAAGGGCGCTGTGCAAGCAGGCAATGGACTGTTGTCCTCTTCAGTCAGAGCAGCACACATCCCCGGTCTCTTGATGGGGCGGACATGCTTTCAAGGAAGGGGATCGCTCAAGGAGAGTGGAGATTGCACCCCGAGTCGGTTCGGATGATTTGGAACCGCTAACGTTACGGGAGAGCGGAAGTGGAGCTGTTCGCCACGAGTGAGAGCGCGCACTTCTCGCTGTTCTTCACTCCCCGCTGACATCACGCTGGCCAGCAGCCAGGCCGTATGCATTCCTCTGATCAAGAAATGTTGCCACTGGTGTTATACGAGCATCAGTGATACTCATCGCCCCGAACCAGCCTTGGTTCCCAGACTTCCCCGATCCCCAGCAGGGAACATATGCTATCCCAGATGGACGGCTCGGTGTGGCACTCCGACCTGGAACTATGGAGCCTTCATGTGTGATCGCTTCAGGGATATCAGAGGAGATGGCCTCACAGTCTTGCGTGCTCGGCACGCTCACGGAAGCGCAAACACCTTCTACGAGACGTTATATGCTTCAAAATGGGGAGTGTTTGTGAAATGGTGCGGTCATGCTCATATCGACCCGGATACTTGCACGGTGTCGGATGTTCTGAGCTTCTTGCAGCACAGACTGTATAGTGGATCGTTACCTTCAACACTGAAAGTCTATGTGGCGGCCATTACCGCGTTTCGTTCCCCGCAGAGCGGGCAATCGTTCGATAAAGACACGCTGGTGGTGAGTTTTTCTTAGAGGGGCAAAAAGACTACATCCCCCACGTCCGCCTTCGGTTCCGCCCTGGGACCTGGAAGTGGTATTGAAAGCTCTTCTCAGCCACCATTTGAGCCCCTAACATCCGTAGGTTTGAAGGAGCTATCGCTTAAAACTATACTCCTTCTTGCCCTCGCTTCGGCTAAGCGCATAGGGGATTTACAAGCCTTTTCTGTGAGCAACGACTGGATTCGTTTCGGACCCCGGGACTGCAGTGTCACTCTCCGGCCAAGATTGGGTTACGTGCCTAAATCGCTGTCTACCCCATTCAGGTCACAGACGGTTTCACTACCGGCCCTTGCTGCGGAGTCATCGCCCCCGCAGAGTGCGAATGCCCAGACTGCAGTGTGCCCCGTCAGGGCTCTGAGGATTTACATTGACCGTTCAGCCAGTTTTCGGCAGTCGGACCAGCTTTTTGTGTGCTATGGTGGTGCTACAGAGGGCCGAGCCGTGTCGAAACAAAGAATGTCACACTGGATTGTGGACGCTATCACGGAGGCATATGCAAGCCAAGGATTGGAATGCCCTCTGCACATCAGAGGCCATTCAACGAGGGCTATCGCTTCCTCCTGGACGTGGTCAAGAGGTATGTCTATCCCAGATATTGCTTGGCAGCCGGCTGGTCTTCGCAGAATACCTTCGCCAGGTTTTACAAGCTGGACGTTCAGTCCTTAGCCTTACAAGTGCTGTCGGTGAGTAACTGATTTATGTACTACCTTTGTGGGAGATGTTGCTTGTACAGTACATTATGCAGCCCTCTATGAGGTCGTTATCTTGGTCGGCCCTGAGTTCAGTGCCGCGTACATGTCATGTTAAGTTATGCTGCTCGACACAGTGTTAACTCTGTACAGCCCCGTATACTGTTATTGCTGAATGTGTTCTGCCCTGCTCTCAGCGCAACCCATGCTATCAGTTGCCAGATATGCAAATTTAGTATGCCTGGGGTGTGGGCGCTCATTGGCTTATCTCCACCTATCAGCTGGGAGCCGTCCTACGAGCGCCGTTATTGGTGGGAATGCTTCCTCGCGGTGCAGGCTGCCCGTAGCCTCTTTCACGGCGGGATTGAATAGCATTCCCATAACGGAGAAATTCTCTGTGATGTCTCGTGAAGCTCGAGAGGGAACGCTCCGGTTACTATCGTAACCTCGGTTCCCTGAGAGCGGAACGAGACATCACGGTGATCGCCGTGATATCTGCTCGTCCAGCCAAGCTGCGTTCAGTATCAGATTCTGACGTAATTGTCATGGGCGCCGCATTTATACTTCCTCTCGAGCGCATATTTGCATGCTTCACGACAATTGGCCAGTCATTTGGACTGGCGTGAGCCAATAGGTCTTCAGGAAAGGTTGGAGGGAAGGAGTTTCCCATAACGGAGAAATTCTCTGTGATGTCTCGTTCCGCTCTCAGGGAATCGAGGTTACGATAGTAACCGGAGCGTTTTAAGGTATTTGAAGTTCTATGCACAGAAAGTAATTTTAGAGCTTCAATACACAGGCTTGTCAGTTTAGAACTTCTGTGAACTCTCCTGCTGAGTTAGTGCTTCTGGGAAAATATGCCCACATATGCTGCGAAGCTTCATGATAAAAGGTTATTTGCAGTGCAGATTTTTTTTTTTAAATTATTTGAAGTTCTATGCACAGAAAGTAATGTTAGAGCTTCAATGCACAGCCTTTTCAGTTTAGAGCTTCTGTGAACACTAATGCTGATTTAGTGCTTCTGGGCAAATGAAGTTAAAGCAACCCCAGATATGCTGCAAAGCTTCTCTCTCAGTGAGAGAAAGTCACAATTTGCAGTGTTAAGAACAAAACTTGCCAACATGAAAAAAAATATCCCTTTGTTTGCATAGACAAAAATACACGCAAAAAATGCCAGCCCAGTTTCATATTTGAAGTGACCCTCGTCACTGATACCTACTTTATCACTGGTTTACCTTCCTTGTCTGTCATCTTGCAAAAAGCATAAATTAGACCCTTCTAATATCACGATTGACTGCTGCGTAGAAATTCCATTGTTAACATCACAAGCTTGATAATTTGAGTAACATCTCAATTTATACCATGGTCTGTATGAAGGTGAGCAGTTTGTGTCAGGTGGTTCTTTGACTTCATGCCATGCATTAAAATATAATGTACATATCATTCATATCTTGTTACAAATAATGCTCTCCAATGAGAAAGTTAAAAGTGGCAAATGCAAAGAAAACCCTTGATGTTTAAGTGAATGAGGAATAAGGCTTTGGATGAAACACTATACAAATGTCAATTTGATTTGATGCCTCACATAATTAATGATACTGCCAAATGTCCCAGACTTGATTATGACAGTTTGCAGTACATTTTATTAGTGAAAGAAAAATTCACTGAGCCTGTGATGATCTTTATTATGTAAAGATTCCTATAAAGTTTATGGACATGATTTAATGCATTTACAGCTGAAAGCATCAAGGTGAGTTGACTTTATTCACAACATAACAGTCTCAAATAAAGAATATAAAGAAATCCCAATAGAATAATCCATAACATCTGCAATAAACAAGGTGCAGACCCTGCATGGTAGACACTGGTTATAGACTGCACTTAATTAAACTTTGTTGCAAGATGGGTGTGGGAATGATGGTGGGTATGACCCTTTGGGTGGATCTGTGCATCTTGGGATGAACCATTTTCCTAGGGTGTCTGGTGGAGAAAAAAAATGGAAGAAGATGTTAGAGCATTTTATAAGTAAACAATGTACAAGTTAGGGTTAGACTAGGGTTAGGGTTAGACATAAACGGAAGATTTTAAATGGGCCTGTAATTTGCCAGTTCACAAGGATCTAGTTTTGGTTTCTTAATAAGAGGCTTAATAACTGCCAGCTTGAATAGATTTGGTACGTGACCTAAAGATAACAAGGAGTTAATAATATTGAGAAGCGATTCTTCTGCTTCAGGTAACAACTCTTTCAATAATTTAGTGGGTACAGGATCTAATAAACACGTTGTTGATTGGTTTAGATGCAGTGATGAGTTTATTTAGCTCATCCTGTCATACACTGTAAAACCCCAAAAGTTAGGGTAACTCAAACCATTTGAGTAAACCAATTCCCCTTGGCTTAAACCATGTAAGTTTTAAAACTTGCAGTTAAGTAATTAAGTGATTAATTAAGTGCTGATTGAGCATTAGTGATGAACACCTGCTGTTAACAAACAGAACGTCTCAGGTTACTTATGTAACCATAGTTCCCTGAATAGGGAACGAGACACTGCGTACCCTAGGGGTCGCTATGGGGAATGCCTTCAGCGTGACTCGTGTCTGAAGTCTACAATACAAAAACACCACTTGTTGGCCGGCGACAGCCCATGACGTCACTACCGGCACGACCGCAATATAAGGGACGCCGGTAGGGCTGTAGTACTCGAGTCCGGACTGGAGACGTTTTTCTATCGTCTCGGTCTTGTCTCAGACTCGCTGGTATTTGGACTCGGACTTGTCTCAGACTTGGTCATTGGACTCGCAAATGTTCCAGTTGGTCTCGACCGAGTCCAAGTCTATATGCTTTTTTTTCTCTCTCGAAACAAAACATTAATCTGGCGTGCTTGTTCGGAAAATGGGTAATGTAATTGGTTTAACTCCATCTAGATCGGGCATTGTCATTGGTCGCCTGTTAAATACACAGCTGCGTCATATGACTGGCTCCAAGTGTGCGCGCTGCGCGGAGGCATAAATAATTTGTATTTTGGCCACAGACACGATGTCGGCGAATTGCATTATACAGTTTGGTTTTACAAAGTTCGTTGGAGGTTTCCCTCTCACTTTCCTTCGCTTTTAAATACCTTATTAATGCCCGTGCGCATTTTGCTTTCGCTTTCATTTCCGGTCAATTGCTTATCTATAGCATACAATGACAAATTGGCTGCAATAAACATGGGGCTTTAATTAAGAAAACGAATTAAAATACACCATTACCATGCTATAAGCCTAATATAAAATAACAAACTTACAAAATGTTTAAAATTAATAAGAAACCAAATGAATAAGAGCAAAACGAATAAAGCCTGGAGGCACGCCATACACCTGGATATATATATATCCTACTACTTGTCCGCTTGATCCTATTCCATCTCATCTCCTTCAAGCTATTTCTCCTGCAGTTGTTCCTGCACTCACTCACATCGTTAACACATCCCTTCACACTGGAATTTTTCCCTCAGCATTTAAACAGGCTCGTATAACTCCACTTCTTAAGAAACCCACTCTTAACCCAACTCTTTTAGGGAACTATAGACCGGTTTCTCTTCTACCTTTCATTGCAAAAACACTTGAACGAGTTGTGTTCAACCAAGTCACTGCCTTTCTCACACAGAACAACCTCCTGTACAGTAACCAATCTGGCTTCAGAAGTGGACATTCCACCGAAACTGCCTTGCTCTCAGTTGTTGAAGATCTAAGACTTGCAAGAATGGCTTCCAAGTCTTCATTACTTATATTGCTGGATCTGTCTGCTGCTTTTGATACGGTCAACCACCAGATCCTCCTGTCAACCCTATTGAGAAAGGGCATCTCAGGAACCGCACTCCAGTGGTTTGACTCTTACCTCTCAGATAGGTCCTTCAAAATATCTTGGAGAGGTGAGGTATCCAAGTCGCAACATCTAGCTACAGGGGTGCCACAGGGCTCAGTTCTTGGACCACTTCTCTTTTCTGTCTACATGGCTTCACTAGGTTCTGTCATTCATAAACATGGCTTTTCATATCACTGCTATGCTGATGACACTCAACTCTACCTCTCATTCCATCCTGATGATCTGACGATAGCTGCTCGCATATCAGCATGTCTAGCGGACATTTCTAGCTGGATGAAGGACCATCACCTTCAACTAAACCTAGCTAAGACAGAACTGCTTGTTGTTTCAGCAAACCCATCGTTTCATCACAATTTCACCTTCCAATTAGGCTCATCAACCATAGCTCCTTCAAAAACAGCCAGAAACCTTGGAGTTGTGATTTATGATAAGCTGAATTTCACAGACCACATTACTAAAACTGCCCGGTCCTGTAGATTTGCATTATATAATATTAAGAAGATCAGGCCCTTTCTCTCGGAACATGCAACACAACTCCTTGTTCAGGCTCTTGTTCTGTCCAGACTTGACTATTGCAATGCTCTCTTGGCAGGTCTTCCAGCCAGTTCCATCAAACCTCTACAATTAATCCAAAACGCTGCTGCAAGATTAATCTTTAATGAGCCGAAAAGAACGCACGTCACACCTTTGTTCATCAATTTGCACTGGCTACCAATAGCTGCTCGCATTAAATTCAAGGCATTAATGTTTGCCTACAGAACCACCTCTGGCTCTGCACCCCTTTACCTAAATTCATTACTTCAGACTTATGTGCCCTCTAGAAGCTTGCATTCTGCAAGTGAACGACGCATTACTGTACCATCCCAAAGAGGCACAAAATCCCTTTCACAGACTTTTTCATTAACTGTTCCCATCTGGTGGAATGACCTCCCTAACTCAATCCGAGCAGCTGAATCCTTACCCATCTTCAAGAAACGGCTAAAAACACATCTCTTCCATCTTTATTTGACCCTCTAACTCTAGCACTCTCTATTCTAAATTTATTTTATCTAATCGGTCTTCTTTTTATTTAAAAAAAAACACAAACATTTGACCCTCTATCAATTGCATATTTATTCTCTAACTGCTAGCTTTTCTTGTAAAACTAACACTAAGTTTAATGTTTCTATATTTTACATACTAGTTTTCAAAAAAAAAGAAAATATTTCCTACGTGTACTGCGTTAGGCAAACCAGGACTTGTAATGGCACTTGCATGTTGTTGCTCTTTTGTTGGTTTTGATTGCTTCTATAATGTCCTCATTTGTAAGTCGCTTTGGATAAAAGCGTCTGCTAAATGACTAAATAAATAAATAAATAAATAAATATAAAATAAATAAATTACACAAAAATTTAAACAAAGTAAAAAATAAGCAAACACTGTGGCAATGGCTGAGCGATTTATCAGATTTTATCGATCAATTCGAATTTAATATTTTGCCACAATTAGATTTTTTATAAATCGAGGAATCGCGATTTTGAATAGAAATGTTACCAAACGCTAGAATTAGACACTTTGATAATAACAGTAAAGAGAAAAGAACAATCCAACCGCATGTAGGCGCACATGATTAACCGCTCATGTGTGATGCTCTCTCGGTGGAGTGTGTTTTTGTGTTGACAAAGATGCGACGCGGGCAGTGGAATAGGACAAAATGCAAGAAGATGTGAGTTAAACATCTTTTAATAACTAGAGCTCCATGTTTTTAGAAAACCGTTTAATGCACGAGATGCTGCAAGAAACGCGAGCGCAACAGTCAATCGCGACGATGTTTACATATAAAAAAACAATGGAAAAGTAGCATAATCGAATACAAAACCTGTGATGACCTACTACTGTATGTCTGATATTTGAGGTTTGCATCCAGGGTGACAGGCTGGAAACTACTGTTCATTGTTTTACAGAGTCTTTATAGTTAATAATAGCACTCTATGTGTTATACCTTCAGTCATTTTGAATTTGAATTACTTGATCATTTTAAGCATTTTTCTTGTATTATTTCGGAACATATAGCCTACTATGCATAAGAATGGTTTGTACAAGATGTAGTTGTAGTTCATGCATCTTTTATGCAAATATATTTAGTGATTTTTTTTTTACATTTACATCATGAAGACAACTTCATGTGTGGTGCACTTAGAATATACTTTTCTTTAACTAGAGGGTTAATAAAGAAAAAGTTGCTTGAATCATGTTGTAGTTACATTTTCAAGTTGACTATTTAAAATCTTACAAAATCAAGAATTGGTCAAATATTCTGAGAAAATCAAGATTTAATTTTGTTTTTCCATATCGCTCAGCAATAAAAAAAAAAACTTCCAATTTTTAATTTCTTTATTTTTTTATCTTTAATTGTCTGTTCTCTAACTGAACTAAATGAACACCTGTAACACGGTCTATATCCCCCATCCCCGGGGATGTATATATTATATAGTATTTATATTATATGGCTAAAGGCAAATAGCAAACAATGCATGCGCGACCACACACACAGACACACAGACCTGAAAGTGTTTATATGCTACACAGCCTTGCTTGGGAGGGTTATATTGTACTATGGCTTCTTTAGGACAGAGGTCTCGAAACTTGGTCCTGGAGGGCTGTAGTCCTGCAGAGTTCAGCAACAATCCTTATCAAACACACCTGAAAGACAATAACAATCTTAACTCTAAATGTGAGAAGTGTATGGTCACAGATACGAGCACAGAACATTGTATGCTTTTTAAGTACATTCCCTTTTTTCTGATATTTACTTACTGCAAGAATGTTCTCTCCCCTTTTTAACCAACTATAAGAAGTGGGAAGACAAATGGCCACATGCCCTCCAGATCTAATACTCAAATCTTGGTGCAGGGAAGCACGGTGGTAAGAGACGGACGGGCTGTTTTACTTAACTTGTGCTTTTTAGGAAGGGGTTGTAAAATCTTAAATATTTATGGATCTCCAGATAAAAATGATAGGTATGACCTTTTAAAAGATATGCAGCCCCACATTTTAGGCTAGATTAAAAGAATGGTGGGACTGCAAAAGATATTACAACGTTACTTTTATCTTTTTAATCAAGGTTTTGATTTTATTGATGAAATAAAATTTGTCAAAAAAGAAATGTCAGAAGTCAAAAGTAGAGGAGTTGTCATGAGAAGTAAAGAAAAGGAAATAGAGGAGGGAGAGGAATGCACAAGATATATATTTTTTAAGAATAATATGAATAGAGGTGGAGCAATGGTAAATTTGAAAGACAAAGGAGGAGATATTAAGACGGATACAAAAGGATACAAAATTTTAACTGTAGTTGAAGGCTTTTATGAGGAACTCTACAAAGAACAAAATAGCGATCAAAGTATTTTAAATTAAATCCTATCCTTTGTAGACAAAACAGTAAAAGATAGTGGCATTCTAACAAACGATTTTAACCTCCTTGAGATTGATAAAAGTGTTCACAATTTTAAAAGGGGTAAGTCTCCTGGAGCAGATGGTCTTCTTTAGAATTTCAATTGACTTTCTGGGACATTCGAAGACAAGACTTAGATGTTTTTAATGACTTTGACAACATCGACCGGCTTCCGGACAGTTTTAGGATGGGTATAATTACATTATTACACAAAAAAGACGATAAGACAGATCTGAAAAATTGGCGGCCTATAACTCTTTTAAATTTTGATTGTAAACTTTTTAGCAAACTTTTAAAAGGGCGGATGTTCACAGTTTTAGCAAACCTAATCCACCAGGAACAAGCATGTGCAGTCCCAGGAAGGAAAATCATGGACAGCCTCGTATTGATAAGAGATGCTTTCTGTTACGTGAGATATTTTTTTTGCGTGCGTGGGATTGCTGTATAGGGACATAACCAGCAGAATTCTAGTTAATGGGAAACAGATAAAGTGAATTAATTTTAAATCCATGTAATGCATATAATAATTTGAACTCCAGTAATGTTTTGACACACACAGACATCAAGAACCAGCATATGAATCTCATAAATGCTGACAATCAACAAAATGCTTAATGCTGCAATGCAGTATGAATAATTATTGTCACCACTGTTGAGGATAATATGAATTATTTTTTTTCTTTTTAATATCAAATCATTATGGTTGCTTAATAGGACCTTCTCAGTTCTGTAAAAACATACGCAGTTAATAAACCAAAGAGAGAAACACCAAAACCAGAGAAATTGAAAGCAAGAACAATGATTCATCAGAAGCTATAAGCAGAAAACATAAACTAATCTGCTACTGCAAGGCTTGATTCAGCATTGCTCACATGTTTGCTGTGAAACAATATTGCAATCACTTAAAAGCTAAGTTTCCTGTAGCTCAACTGGTAGAGCCTGGCGTTAGCAACGCCAAGATCATGGGTTCGATTCCCAGGGAAAGCAAGAGCTGATAAAATGCAGAAACTGTATCTTGAATGCAATGTAAGTCGCTTTGGATAAAAGCGTCTGCTAAATGCATAAATGTAAATGTAAATGTAAGTTATTAAAAGCCTCAAGAGCTCAACTAAAGCAAACACTGACTGCAATGTTGTTGTTGTTTTGTTTTTCAGTTAATTTCCTCCAATGCTGTGGCTGAAGTCAGTTGAAGTTCTTGTGTTTCATCTTTTCTTCAGGGATGTTGATTGTTAACATCAGGTGTTCATCACTAATACACAATCATAATTTAATTAGTCACTTAATTATTTGAATAACTAACTCTTTGATGACTTGTAATTCGACTGGAGACTTGCTTGTGATTTGAAAGGAATTACTTGGTTCCTCCTCTGGTGAAATCAGCTGCTGAGTTCAAGGGTGGAAGAAAAATATGACAGGACTATTACTCTTTGGCCCCTGGACTACCAACCTCTGTTTGTTGTTTTGTTCCGATTCAAGACGCGCAAATGGGGGAAGCGAGCCGGTGCCCTCGTGAAGCTTCGTCGGCGGGTATTAAGAACGCCGTTGCCCTAGAATCCATCTAGCGAATCTCTGCTCTGTTTCACAGAAGCCTGGCTGAACGGCGCCATTCCAGACAGCGAGCTTCATCTTCCGAACTTTCAGCTGATCAGATCTAATTGCGACGCAGAATCAACGGTGAAATCGAGTGGCAGCGGGGTGTGCTTTTACATCAATAAGAGGTGGTGTACAGATGTAACAGTGTTAAAGAAGATGAGCTCAGCTTTACAGAAACTCGCTGATCTGATCACAGACACTGAACAACAATACCCAGAATCTGTTTTAATCATTATTGGGGATTTTAATAAAGCAAATCTCTCCCGTGAACTGCCAAAATACAGACAGCATGTTATATGTCCCACCAGAGACAGTAATATATTGGATCACTGTTACACAACAATAAAAAACGCATGCATTTCACTCTGTTCCAAGGGCAGTTTAGTTGCTCTCTGATCACTGCCTGGTTCATTTAATACCAACATACAGGCAGAAACTGAAATCTGCTAAACCTGTGATAAAGACTGTAAAGAGATAGAACAACAGGACAGAGCAGGCTTTACAAGCCTGTCGCGACCTTACTGATTGGATTAATTTTGAGGCTGCAGCAAATGATCTGGACGAGCTCACAGAGATAGTCACTTCGTATATCAGTTTCTGTGAGGACATGTGCATTCCTTCCAGGGGCCCGTTTCAATAACGAGTTTCAACCAACTCTGAGTTCAAATTTACTCTGACTTACTCTGAGATGGGAAACTCTGAGTTTTCAGTTTCAGAACAGGTGAACTGAGTTAGTTTACTCAACTCTAAGTAGGATGACTCACAGTTTAACGCGTGCACCACGACTATGAAAAGTCATGATCAGCGAAGCACCGAAATTACGATTCACCATGGCAACAGCTCCCGCCAAAAAGACGTCAGCGCACGTACTTCCGTCAATGCGTAACTTTAATTCTTAATAACCGTCAATAACTTAACAACTGTAATAATATCAGAGGTAAAAACAGTAAATTATTGAACTAATATTCATTTTAATGTATATCCCATGGCCACAAAAAAGGAAAAAGACAGAAAAAAGAAACAAAAACGTGGCAGCAGCTAAAAATTAAGTATAAAAACAATTCAATCAAGGTAAAGCTTTAAACATGAACAGTTCATGGGTGTGGGCTAAATGACTTTACAAACATTTGACATTCAATATCATTCAATGTCTATTTCATTGCGTTGCACCTTTTCCCACATAGTCTAACACTCTTTTCACATAATTAAATATTCTCTAATCCAACCAGTTACATTTCTTAATTGGAGTAATAAAATAAACTACTGACTTGTCGACAGCAAGAAGGCGGAGGAGAACCTGCACCACTGACAGATGAAGAGCAGATGGTCAAGTATTGGAAGAATTCGAAAATCCAAAAGAAAAAAAGAATAACTTTTGCTTTTGTATTAGGAAATAAAGATGACCAAAACATTTTGAATAATTTGTTTATTTAACAGCTGTGGTGGTGGTTACAGCTAGTACTACCCCTCCATCTGGCATCCTTCCATTCCATAAAGTAATCAGTTTCATTTTCAGAAGGTGCAATGATGGAAATATGCTTGTCATTAATGCATCCAACCACACTGGAAATCCTGAAGGAAATTCTGATTTTTGGGTTACTTCCAGACGTCACAGAAAGATATCAAGTGAATGTTATTTATCAGTTTAGCCTCATTTAAACCGAATTATGCACCAGTGACTTACAGTCCTGTGATACTCCTCTTTGACGGATTTGTGCCCAGGAAAAAATTATCAGAATGAGAGTGAGAGGGATGCACACATTCCTTAAAATCTGCGTTCAGGACTTATAATGTGCTCTGCATTAGAGGGTGACACGGGAGTGAATTCTCAAACCTCTCCCGTCCCACTCCCACAAAAATTTATCTCTTTCCGTCCCAATCCCACGAAAAAACTGGGGGAAAATCCCGTCCCGTTCCACTCCCGGAAGAATGACTCCCATTCCCTCCCACTCCCGTGTTGTTGTTTGTGTGTTTTTTGCCGAAATCTGTCAGTTACAGTAAAAATATAGTACAGATCACAGCGTACCCACCTTATTAGTTGACTAAAAACCCAAAATGTAGTTTTTTTGTTATTATATTGAACTGAAAGCCATCTTGCACAGTGTTGCACAGATTAAATTTAATGTAAATCAGTGGTTCTCAACCGGTGGGGCGGTTGAGACCCGGGGGGGCGCGGACACTCTCCCGGGGGGGCGCGAGTAGGCTACAGGATGGGAGGGAAAAAAAACTGAAAAAAAAATCTTTGCAAATTTTTTTTATCACTAAACTACTGTCATAAAAAGTTATAGTTTTGTATATACATAACTCCTGAATAAAAATTTTAATGTGTTTGGACTGATTTAAAAAAAAGAGTTTTGAACAAATTTGATTGGTTTGTCGATAGTGAGTGCAAATGCAGGTGATAAGCGGTTTTATTAAGCGAGTCATTGAGTCGTTCATGATTCGTTCAAACGGCCGATTCATCAAGAATGAGACAGATGTTTGTGCATGGGTCATTGAATTTTTTACTCAACCGATTCGTTCAAAACACTGAATCATTCAAAACACTATTGAGTGTTGCTGTGAGATGCGCTATGCTGTGATCTTTGTTTGGATTCATCGGATCTATTTTCGCTGCTAAAATAGACCAAAACAGTCATTATTTTGTCTAAAATGTAAGTGACTTAATATTATTAACTTGTTTGTTGAACTGTCATATGAAATCAGTGTCACATTTTCAATCGTGAGGTGATGGTAAATTAAGTGATGGTCAATTGTCAGCTCTCTTGGTCGTCAGGTCGTGTGATGCATGTTGCTGAACTGTATTCAAATGTTATAAATATAAAAACACCACATTTTGAAATTTAACTGCAGTATGTCAATTTAGTTTATTTGTGTGTGCTGCGCTCATATACTTTAGAAAACGGCACTCATTTGTTTGATTTCTCCTCGAGAAGCTGCGCAAGCCTCAAAATGTTAAGGTCCTTGCACCCTGACTGAGTCCGAAACTGTCGTATTCGTATTTTCATATTCGTCATTTGGTGGCTCTCAATTGTCAAAAACACCCCTCAAAATATTTGCTACGGATGCGAAAAATGCAGAAAATCGAACCATCCGAATTAATTTTTATGACGGACGGAAGTTTCAGAGGCTGCAAACGTATAAAACGTGAGGTCGTATTTAGTTTTGTATATATATATATATATATATATATATATATAAATATTCGTTTTTCGTTTATTATTCATTTATTCATTATTCGTTTATTATAAAATATTTGTTTATTCGTTTTATATATATATATATATATATATATATATATATATATAAAATGAATAAACTAGTCAGAATATAGGCTACAGTTAAAGCTTTCCTTTAGTTTTTGTGAAATACACGCACGCACGCAGCCACGCACACACATACATGTTTAAATACATTTATGTAGGGATGGGTACCGAAACCCGGTATTTAATCGGTCTCGGGGCTAAATTATGAAAGACCGGAGTATCGATAAGCTCTGACGTTAACGGTTCTGCTATCGGTATTGGAGAAATTAATAAAAACACACATGCATCTCTTATTGCTATATAACCTATACACATTATCAAATTCTACTATCAAATATCAAATGCAAATTCTATCTCACCAGAGTTGCCAGCTGTTTTTATGAGCAATAATATTCAAAAAAAATTCTATGATGCATTTTTGCTATTCGCAATTTAGAAGCGAGATCGTGCTCACGTGGAGAAGTTTCAGCACGCGCAACATGAAAGCCCTTTTTAATCATGATAGAAGAGTGAACTAACCATTAAAACATATGCTTACACTTTAGGCCTGTGGCTGTTATATTAAACTAAGTTTATTATTATTTTATTTAATTTTATTTTGGCTTCTAAGGATTACAGCCGTGTTTCTTCTGCACAACTTCCTTCTCTTCACAGCAGTGCGCATTCGTTCCTCTCTGACCAAAACTTAACACCAGAATCAGATCAATCGTTTGTCGATTGTTGTAAAATGACGTCTTTACAGTTGCTAAATGGCTGGACATGTTTGATAATACAACGTTGAAAGTACAATCCACACCACACGAGAGATGCTATTCCCCAGGCTGAAGTGTGTGTGTGCGTGGTGTGTGTGCGTGCCTGCGCGCTCTAAAACTGACAAGCAAAGTACACTTTGAGCTTTGGGCACGCCCAAACAATGAAATACACACAAAATATGTAAAAACGGCCGGCTTGGAGATTATTCATTTAAACACAGTTTATGTCTTAAAGTGAACAAGAACAGTTTGGAGAAAATCCGATGTATGTCAATATTTTGTCTTAAAGTGACAGACTGGTGCTTCATCAAATGTTAATCAAAGAGCAAAACGCAAGGAGAAAATCACCCACAGCTCTTAATCTGAATAAAGTTATAGCTTTAATAAGCATTAATCTATCAATACAGTTAAAACTATGCAGTGATCATTTACATTTGATCACTTTTAGATTTCTTTTGTAGCTATTACTGAACATTAATGTTAGTAGACCTTCATGAAAAATTAAAGCAATTTTTTTCAGTTGTACATTTGTTTTATGGCCCAAATTGTATATTTTTCAGTTTGTTTAACTTTGTTTCTTTGTTCCTGTTTTTACTGTATCTTATCTTATGTATATAAAACACTAAAAATGCCTGCACACTGGTGCATTTACAAATTGAGGTTTTATATTTAATTAAATATTTATTTTACATTTCAGTATATAAAGCAATGCTAATTCAGCTCCTAATCTGTCACATATATATATATATCATAAAGTACCGATAAGAATACTGTTAAAGTACCGGATCGATAAGCAGTATCGATAAAAGTAGTAATATCATTAAAACCTTAACGATACCCATCCCTACATTTATTTTGTTAATAAATAAATAACAATAAATTGTTGTAACAGCAATATCTCCAAGTTTTGTTTTTCACTGTAAAAATGTAATGATTTGCCAATGCAAAGAGAGTACCGCCACCTTTTTCCCCCACTTCAAGCACTGATTATAACACAAACAAATCATCCTCCTGGCGACTTTTTTTTGTGCAAAATAATTATTTTGTTCGTTTAATTAAAGATCGTGCCTAAGTCCCGACTGATTAGCCCCTAATACGTCTCTCAACATAGCCACACACAAAGTTACATATTGCCTAAACGTTATTGAAAACATAACAAAAATTGAGAAATTTCTTGTGAGGACCAACAAGCCAACCGACGCACCACCAGCTGCAAAAAGCTTCGAAGGTACGATGAAGCATACCTGCAGTTTGGGTTTACAGTCACGGCTGATCTGAGACCTCAGTGTGTCGTGTGTGCCGAGGAGCTGGCAAACAACAGTATGAAGCCCTGCAAATTAAAAAGGCACCTCGAAACAAAGCATGCTGGCATTAAAAATAAACCGGCTGAATATTTTAAAAGAAAGCTTGATGGCCTCCATCAGCAACAGGCAACCATTTCAGTGCACAGCACTGTGTCTAAACAGTTTTTGGAGGCATTGTATGTAGTGGCCAAAAGAATCGGTAAACTGGGTAAACCGCATACAATCGCCGAGACTCTCATTTTGCCGGCAGCGCAAGACATGTGCAGAATAATGATAGGCGATAGTGCAGCAGCCAAACTCGGTGTAGTGCCACTGTCCAATGACACGGTCGCTAGGAGAATTGAAGACATGTCCAATGATATCAGAGAGCAACTGATAGAGTTCGTAAAAAAGAGTCCTTACTACGCGCTGCAGCTGGACGAATCCACTGATATTGCTGGGCAGGCACAGCTCCTCACCTATGTCAGGTATCTGCGGGACAAGGCGATTGAGGAGGATGTCCTGTTTTGCCGGCCTCTTCAGTCGCACACTACAGGAGAAGCCATTTTCAATGTCCTTGATATTTTTATCCGTGAAAATGGTTTGGCCTGGGACCGATGCGTTGGCCTATGCACGGATGGTGCGCAGGCAATGACGGGGCGTGAGCGTGGCCTAGCTCGCGTTCAGCAAGTAGCTCCACTTGTGAAATGGACACATTGCATGGTCCATCGCGAAGCACTAGCTGCTAAAAAAATGCCGGTTCTTTTTGACTCCGTGCTGAACCAATCCGTGAAAATGATAAATCTCATCAAATCACGGCCGCTAAACTCTCGCTTGTTTGGGGTCCTCTGCCAGGAGATGGGATCAGGGCACAAACAGCTGCTTCTGCACACTGAAGTTCGCTGGCTCTCCAGGGGGCGGGTGTTACAGCGGTTATATGAGCTGCGAGAGGAGGTGAAGTGGTTTTTGACAGAAATCAAATCAGATCTGGCGAAGCATCTGGATGACACTATGTGGCTTGCGTCTCTGTCCTATTTGGTCGATATATTTGACTGCTTGAACGGCCTCAACCTGTCTTTGCAAGGCCGCAAAACTCATATTTTGCTCCTTGCAGACAAAGTGCACGCCTTCACACAAAAACTAGACCTCTGGCATGGCCGCATGGCCGCATCAGACGAGGGAACTGCGACATGTTCCCCAGCCTTGCAGACTCTATCACTAATGCAGGCACGTCACACGATTTCTCCTCCCTATTTCAATCAGCGTCTGAGCACCTGTCAGCAATGAGAAAACAATTTGCAACATACTTTAAAGAGGATTATCGCTCTTTTGCGTGGGTTCGAGATCCGTTTGTGTGCACAGCAAATGAGCTATCAATTGATATGGAGGAACAGCTTATTAAGCTGAAGAGTGACAGTAGACTGAAGGAACTCTTTAGCTCCTGCCCTCTTTCGTCATTCTGGGCAGCATTGATGCAGGAATATCCTGAGCACTGTGACGTCGCCTTGAAGATTCTCCTTCCTTTCGCGTCGACATAATTGTGTGAGGCAGGATTCTCAAAAATGACTGCACTCAAAACGAAATACCGCAATCATGCACAAATCGAGGATGATTTGAGGCTATGTTTATCAAACATTGAGCCAATAATTGAGGATCTTTGCAAGGCAAAGCAGGCTCAGGTCTCACATTGACATCACCTACCTGCAAGCTTCTGTAAAAAAAAGCAAATGATGCCTACTATTAGGCCTAGTAATAATAACAATAATAAAGCATAAATTAATATCAGAGGTCTGGTGCCAATTCCCAATTATATCAATAGCCTAGTAATGATAATAGGCCTATACTGATGATAATAATAATAATAATAATAACAACAACAACAACAATAAAGCATGTTTCCTCATATAATTATATAGCAATAGCCTAGTAATGATGACAGGCCTACTACTACTCATAATAATAATAATAATGTCTGCAAGCTCACATTAGAAGTCTGGTGCTACTGTCAATTATAACAATAGCCTAGTAATGATAATAGGCCTACCTACCGCTAGTGGTGATAATAATAATAATAATAATAATAATAATAATAATAATGTGGGCCTAAAAATAATAGCCTAGGTCTATCTATCTATCTATCTATCTATCTATCTATCTATCTATCTATCTATCTATCTATCTATCTATCTATCTATCTATCTATCTATCTATCTATCTATCTATCTATCTATCTATCTATCTATCTATCTATCTATCTATCTATCTATCTATCATCTATCATCTATCTATGCAAGGTGGGGGGGGGGCACTGGGGAGGGCACAGCTTGCAAAAGGTTGAGAACCCCTGATGTAAATCATCCATGCTAACACACGTCTTCTATTTTTTTTTTTTGACATTTCACTCTATATAGATATATTTTTCAAAGACGGAGTTTCGAAGTTTCTCGCTCAAGTTCACATGCGACCTAAAGCGCACCCTGTTTGCTTAAAAGCGCAACGTTTCGTTGTTATTCTGAGTGCACACAAATAAACGTAGAGTCTTTACAGATTCAAAAGATGTATTAGGCTACTTTTATCTGTGTGACCAAAAATTACGGAGATTTTAAGAGCAAGTGAGCGCACCGGAGCCTGTCCTGCAGCAAACGCGCTATTCAGCTTCCACTCTCCACACAAACACTTCAAGTGCACATTTCTCTAGGTTAACATCATATTGAGCGGCCATGTAAAGTTGCTACTACATACATCTTTCAGATAAAAAGCCATATTTGAGGTTGATGAATGATAGGTGAGCGTTTGGATGTCCTGCCCGAGTGTATTACCACATAGACCAGCCGTCACGGACTGCGTCATTCACTTAACCAGCTACACCAAAGCAAACAGGAGGAGAGCATAAAGAGACAGGGCAACTAGAATTGAGTTCAGAATTAAAATATACAGTTTATAGTTTATTTATATTAAATGTATATTTGTGTGTAAAGTTGGGTATCATTACTATTCCCGGTCCTGCCCACTCCCGATTATTTTTTTTTCCTGTCCCGTCCCAATCACGTAATACGTAGCGATTTTGTTTCCCATTCCACGGGATTCAGCCTCTACTCTGCATCTCCGATGTTTTAAAGTGCATTTTTCTTATTTTGCTAATTATCTTCCAATGGGGCAAGAAATTCTAATTATTCTTGTTTCTGTTTGCATTATGATTATTTTTCTTTTTTTTAACTTGTTTTATGTAATGCAAACTCATAAAAAGAAAATCCCCCAGGAAACAAGACTAAATATAGACAATTTTTCATATGTAAAATGCATATAAAGAATTTTTTTATATTTGTACTTGTAATAAGACAAAAATACTCTTTTTGCAGCGTGAATGAATGAATAAGGTATTTAAACTTCGCTAACACTATACAAAAGGGGAAGGAGACCGAAATTAACTCCAGGTTTACCAAAGAAAACCTTCTCCCAACCAGGTTAGGTTCACAGAGTAAGTTACCACGGTAACTGAGTATAAGTTACCTGTCTTTCAGAAACGAGCTTGACTTACCCTGCTTTCTCGGGTTTGAAAAAACCTCCCATTTTGAAACGGAAAGCCCAGAGTTTCCCTCATTTCAGGGTTTACATATTCAGAGTTTTCACTTAACCTCCTTTCTGAAACGGGCCCCAGGACTCATTTAACCTACAACAATGACAAACCAGTGTTCACTGCAAAACTCAGACAGCTCCGTCAGGCCAAATAAGATGCTAACAACAAGGTGGATACAGTTTTGTATAAACAGGCCAAATACACACTGGAAAAGGAGATCAGAGTAGCAAAGAGGAATTATTCCGATAAACTAAGGATCCAATTCTCTTCCAGTGACTCAGCATCAGTGTGGAAAGGTCTGAAATAGATATTCAACTACAAGACACCATCCCCCAGCACTGTGGAGAATCAACAACTGGCAGACAATCTGAATGAGTTCTATTGCAGATTTGAAAAAACACCCCACATGGACACCTCTCCACACAACCATTAACACTTCCAGCAATCCCCCTTTTCCCCACACCTGCAATTCACACACACACATACTTAGTCTACACTTCAATTGCACATAATATACCTGCACATACAATTGTCAATGTGTATATTGTAATTCCTTATTTACTTGTTCTTTTTAATTCTTCTTTTTATTATCTGTGTTTTTTGTTCTGTCTCTGTCATTCTGTTGCACTGCGGTAGCTTCTGTCACGAAAACAAATTCCTTGTATGTGTACACATACTTGGCAATAAAGCTCATTCTGATTCTGATATCATCAGAGATTTCATGTCTTTTATTTGCAGATGTTATACAGATGTTCATCACTAATGCATAATCAGTACTAAAATGAACTGCAGTGATGCTTTAGTCTCATTTTAGTACTCTGTAGTATGCATACTGAGCATTGTTAATTTCATTGTTTCATCTGGGCTGACTCGTGTGGGCCCTCAACTGAGAACAAAACTGTCTGGGCCCCAGTTAGATAGCCCAAGTGTCACCCATCTGGGCCCCACATAAGTATGCTGGCTGGGTATTAGGTAAATTATATGCTCATAGCATTACTGCAATCAAGAGTATCAAGTGTACATTTGCAACAGTAGTAAAAAGATTGTTCCGGATTAGCACTATCTGTATAGTGCTTTTTTGGCTGCCAATGCCATTGGTTATGATAGGAGTATGCAGTTAATTGGTCACCCTATGATGGCACTAACATGCTCCTACACATACTTCTACATCATCAATGCTTTTCTTTCTGAACACTTTACATAGAGTTTCACATAATGCATATGCAGTCTATATCTTCTGAATTTACATTGGTGGCTGCTAAGACTCTTTACTCTGCACAACTGGTGTCAGTGTTGGTGTTGTTGGTCCAGGTTTGAGATAATACAGCTCTGGCTGATTCTGTGGTTTCAGCTGGGTCCTCATATACAGGTGGTTCTCCCTCAGACTGAGCTGTAGTGGTCTCTGGATGGTAAGGAGGAGGTGGGAGATCATGCCATGCAGGTGGGCTGTAAAATAAAATAAAATAAATAAATAAAACCGGTAATCTTCAAACATTCGATATATAATTATGGTTGAGGTACAAGGCAAATTATTCATTATCTGGATAAAGCAGAGGACTGAGACCTTTACAAATTGTGAAAAAAAATAATGTATTTTTTACAAATTTATATCTATCTACACATTAAACTCCCCATTAGTGATGAACACCTGCTGTTAACAAGCAGATTAACTGAAACAAAGAGAAACACAATAACTACAACTGACTTCAGCCACAGATGAAATCAACTGAAATAAAATAAGACATTAAATCTGTCAAGATCTCAGCAGAGGAGGATTATACTACTCCACAAACAGCATCAACAGCTTCACTCATTACTAACCACACTGACTCTATATCTGTTAGAGGTCTACAGAAGCTCTTAATGACAATTACAGAGGATAGAGTTGTTTTATTGGTTAAAATGACACCACCATCATGGAGATCAGTGTTTGCTTTAGTTGGTCTCTTGACCCTTCACTTCTGTGTTGATTTGTATCTGTTGCAATGCATGCTTTGACATAAAGTAGTACTATCAGTGTTGTACATTAAGCATGTATTAACTGCTTTTAAGATGCGATTGTCATCATGAGCTGGTTTAATTACATTGCAAGTTTTTTATTATCTCATTAAAGCAGGCAAACAAAGTGCTGCTCTAATAGTTATTGTGAATGATTTAAAGTCCTAGTAATGCATAAACAAATGTCTAAATTTATTACATAGCGCTTCATGCTAAAACAAAGTTGAAGAACAATTCAACAACAATAATCCTAGAAGCATGTGGCAGGGCATCAAAAACATCACAGGCTTTAAAGGGAATAAACCAGCTACTGTGAACATTGCCGCCTCTCTACCGGACGAGCTCAACACCTTTTATGCTCGGTTCGAGGCTGATAACACCGCCCAGACAGAGAGCGATCCCACGGCTGCTGTAGAAGAGGTGAGTCCACTCTCGCTTTCTGTCGCGGATGTAACCCAATCCTTCAAACGGGTGAACATCCGTAAAGCCGTGGGCCCGGACGGTATACCAGGCCGTGTGCTCAAAGCATGCGCTTTCCAGCTAGCCGGGGTTTTTACAGACATTTTCAATCTGTCCCTCTCTCTGTCTGTGGTTCCCGCATGCTTAAAAAAATCCACCATTGTGCCCATACCTAATAAAAATAAAGTCACATGCTTGAATGACTGGAGGCCCGTTGCTCTGACCCCCATCTTCAGCAAGTGTTTTGAGAAGCTCGTCAGAGAACACATCTGCTCTGTGCTTCCTGCTTCACTGGACCCACTACAATTTGCATACCGCAGTAACCGTTCCACAGATGATGCTATTGCCTTTACCCTGCACACTGCTCTCTCCCACCTGGAAAATAAGAACACTTATGTGAGGATGCTGTTCGTGGATTATAGCTCGGCATTTAACACCATAGTGCCAGCCACACTGGTTGCGAAGCTCCACACTCTGGGACTGAACAGATCTCTGTGCAGCTGGATCCTGGACTTCCTGACAGGCAGAAGTCAGGTGGTCAGAATGGGCAACAACACCTCATCTCCCCTGACCCTCAACACTGGTGCACTGCAGGGCTGCGTCCTCAGCCCACTCCTGTACTCCCTGTACACACACGACTGTACAGCAACACACAGCTCCAATGTCATCGTCAAATTTGCTGATGACACAACGGTGATAGGCCTGATCACCGACAACGATGAGACGGCCTACAGAGAGGAGGTGAGTACCCTGACTAAATGGTGTCAGGAGAACCACCTCTCACTCAACATCGACAAGACCAAGGAGCTGGTGGTGGATTACAGGAGACAGAGCAGAGAACACACACCCATCACCATCGACAAGACACCTGTGGAGCGGGTGAGCAGCTTTAAGTTTCTCGGCGTTCACATCACTGAGGATCTCACATGGTCTGCTCACACAGATGCAGTGCTGAAGAAGGCACATCAGCGCCTCTTCTTCCTGAGACGGCTGAGGAAGTTTGGAACGAGCCCCAGAATCCTCAGATCCTTCTACACCTGCACTGTGGAGAGCATCCTGACCGGCTGCATCACCGCCTGGTTTGGAAACAGCACCGCTGGCAACCGCAAAGCCCTGCAAAGGGTCGTGCGAACTGCCCACCACATTGTTGGAAGTGAGCTTCCCTCCCTCCAGGACATCTACACCAGGCGGTGTGCAAGGAAAGCCCGGAGGATTATCAAAGACTCCAGCCACCCATCCCACAGTCTGTTCTCTCTGCTGCCCTCAGGGAGATGTCTCCGCAGCATCCGATCCCGCACTAGCCGACTGAGGGACAGCTTTTTCCCTCAGGCTATCAGGCTAATGAACAGTCAGAAATGACCCACCCTACAACACACTCCCACTCACACAACATGCCATGCACTGCACTTTAACACAGTTCTACCGGACTACACGCACACACTGCACTGGACACCATACAAAGCACACCCACGACATTGCATATGCATAATATGTTGCACCTTGCACATCTACCTGTTGCACAACCAATCTGTTGCACAACCAATCTGCTGTAAATGTATAATCTGTTGCACCTTCACATTATTACTATGTATAGATTACATAATGTATAGATTGTGTACATACGGTGTATAATGTGTAGCTGATAACTAAGTATGTCTATATAGTACACTATGTGTACTGAGTATATGTATGTGTATTTTGCACACTGTCCTCTGTACAGTCTATAAATATGTACTGTCCATATGTAAACTGTTGTTTTTTTGTTTTGTTTTGTTTTGCTTTGCACTGTCTGGAGCACGCTCGTAAGAATTTCACTCTCCAAGGCACTTGTGCTGTGGTGATGTGACAATAAAAGTGATTTGATTTGATTTGATTTGATGCTGAAATGCATGCTGTGAACCAGCACTGTAAAAAAAAAACTCCCATCATGTACTGCAGTATGAATAATTAGTGTCACCATTGTTGAGGATCATATGATAAGTGTTCATGTCTAAACGCCTGAGCTGATGCTGAAGTCAGTTGTATGTCTTGTTTCTCTTTTATTTAGTGATTCTGCTTGTTAACAGCAGATGTTTATCACTAATGCTCAATCATCACTTAATTAGCTCATTAACTTTAAATCTGCTTCAGTGTTAATTTAACTCTATTTAGAGAAGGACCAAATGTTCTCTGAATAGAGTTAATTTTACTCTAGAGAGTATACTATCTATATATCTGTCTGTCTGTCAGCACATAGGCTACATACTCCACCTGCCTTTTTTAAACAGTTGTTAAATAAAAAAAGTTTCAGATCGATCTATGAAATCATTTTGAGGCCATTGCCAATCTGACGGACATCGAGCAACATTAGACGGTTATCCAAGAGGCATTCTTGGCGAGCACCGATTCTGCCAGTGGCTGGCACTACAAGACATACAGGAAGCGATGGATTCAAGGGTGAACATGGGCACTTGTTGACGTGTGGCATAATTCCAAACATGCCCGTGACGGTGGTCCTGACGTACCATACAAAGGCCTCAATCGACAAGTTAAAAGAAGATGCCGGCATTACAAGAGGGAGTGGCTTGCGAAGAAAGGAAATGAGGCACAAGAAACCACTGAACAGAACGATTCAAAGATGTTATATAGAATCGTGCGCGAGCTATCAAGGACAAGAACGGCATGCCTCTACTAACACGGGATGAACAAGATAGAGTCAAAAACTTTAAGGAGATGCTCAAACAGCCGTCACCACCGATCACCTTCCTGGAAGACCTGCTGACACTTGCGGATGACCTTCACATCAAGGTAGGAAAGATTACGGTGGCAGAGATGACAATAGTTATTTCCTTGCACTCAAAACGAGTGGGGTTGGACAAAATCACGCTTGAGATGGTCAAGTATAGAGTCCGAGACGGGGTCAGGGAACTCACGTGGTTACTGAACACTTGTTGGGCACAAGCCAAAGTCCTCGACGTGTGGAGAAAACGAGTCATCATCTGCCACCCAAAGAAGGGCAACCTCTCAGATTGCAACAACTGGCGAGGAATCAACCTGCTGTCCGTGCCCGGGAAAGTGCTCTGCATGGTCCTTTTATGAAGTCTGCACCAGGTCGTCGACGCATGAGTCACAAAGAACAAGCCAGATTCTATGCCGAACAGTCCTTGGGGGCAAGCAAATATTTGTCCTACGAACCATCATCGAACAGAGTTTGGAATATCAGCAGCGGCTTTCAAAATGTTTTATTGACTTTACCAAAGCTTTTGACAGCGGGTTTTGAGACCCTCTGGAAGATCGTCCTGGAAGGCATCCCGCGCAAGTTTATCGACCTGTTCCGCGACCTCTACTGTGCTACGTTTGGACTGAAAACGGCGTCACCGAGGCTGTGTCCTATCTCTATTCCTGTTCCTATTGGCATTGGACTTCGTTGTTTGCCAGTCCATCGACCGACAAGGAAGCGGCATCCCATGGGTACAGATGGAGCAGTTGGCAGATTGGACTGCCGATAACATCGCTTTGCTGGCCTCCACCCAACCTGGCTTGGCAAATATGAAGACGGAGCAGGAGTCAGCAAAGATCGGTCTCCAGATCAGTGATTCTAAAACCAAGATCATGTGCATCAGGTATGCCCGCAGATGAGTATCCGTAACCATTCGCCACCAGCAAATTGAGGAGGTCAATTGATTTACCTATCTGGGCAGAGTCATTTCGGTGGATGGCAACGTGGACCATGATGTTGTTGGCTGACATGTGGCATTACTATGGCCTGCTTTTGGCCCAGATCTGGCAAACAGGAGCGGTCCGCCCAAGTGCCATCATTCCACGCTACATGTGGGCCAGATCATCATTGCACATGTGCCCAGATGTGGGCCGGATCTGTGCCAACAATATGTTGCTATCTGGGGTTCGCCTGTTCGGGAAGTTGCGGTAACAGAAACAGTGAACTTTCTTAATAACAAACACAGGCTTTAGTTCCTTCCAACTTTATCTGCTAAAGAAAAGCTCCCTTCAAAAACTTTTAGCAGCCTATTGTCAGCATATTATGTTACTGTTTTACACTTTACGGCTCCATCATCCACGCAGTGCCAACACACACCAGGAGTGAAGCAACTGGATTTGCGATAGCAAGGCGGTAGCAGGCGAATCATTTATTTGAAGCAGCGGATTCGGTTGATATTTGAGCTCATCCATGCATCTCTACAGCATGTGTTATTTACTACCTATAAATTAAATAGTGATATCCTATATTTCAGCTTTATATTAGCCATTGGCCACCCTAATCTCTAAGATATTGGCATCAGCCATCAAAAATAAATAAATAAATAAATACAATTAATAAAAATTCACATTGGTCGACCACTATTCTGAACATTTGTTGTAAGTTGTTGTTGTATTGAATTATTGTAAGCATACCCAACATTCAGTACAGCCTGCGAGTATGATGGTGGCAAGTCTATCGCAGTTCTTGGATATTGTGAAAGAGAGAGCAACTGGAGACTATGGACTGAGCTGAATGCCTCTGATGAGGATGAACACTGGGGTGAAAGGTCATGGCTTCCAGGATGGGAATGTCCTCTGTCCAGTATGACAAGTCGGGAGAGCAGGAGTGGTTGGTGGCAGGCACCTCTGTAGACCCCATGTGGCAGCAAGACACTTCGTTTTCTCTGATGGTGTATGACAAGGGCCAGCAATGCCACTACCAGGACAAAGATGATGGCACTGCCAATAACTGCATATATTATACTGGGGTAATAGCGTAGTCGATAGTCCAGTGTCACAAAGTTCTGTCCAGGGGAATCTGAGAGGAATAGAAAATTATTTTAGATTTTTTAGTAAAATTCCTATCCTGTTACTGGGTTAATGTTTGCATTAAATGTGGAAAAATATCTGACATTTGTAATTAAATTAACTGTTATTTTATTATTTTATCCTTTTGGGAATCGAATATTATAGATTCGGGTTGATGTGATTGAACTGATCTGATTAAAATTATTTACACCGTATCAACTGGACGTCAGTGTCGTAGTTGAAGGACTGCTTTGTCCTGAAGTTATTTTGTGTCTGTTCGATAAGGCCCTACACATTGTTTAAAAAAAAGCTGTACACAGCCTATATGTGGCCACACTACAAAGTGTTAAAAGTAACACTTAAGTAGTGAATGAGGTAATTAAGAGATGCATCGAGTGATGATTGACCATTATTGAAGACACCTGATGTTAACAAGCAGAATTACCAAAAAATAAAATCACAATCTTTTAACTCAGCATTATAGTGGTCAGTGTTTACTTTAGTTGGACTCTTGACCCTTGACTTTTTAATGTTATATTTTGTTTGACTGCTATAACTGAATAATAACAGCTACAGGTTAAGTCAAGTCACCTTTATTTATATAGCACTTTTAACAATACAAATGGTGTCTAAGCAACTTCACAATATCCTAATAGGAAAATAACATGTCAATAATGTAAAATGACAAGATTAAACACTACATTTTCAGTTAAAGGCATTTCATTATTGAATTTAGTGATGTCATCGTCCAGCTCAGTTCAGTTTAAATCGTATTTGTGCAATCAAGTTGACGATATCGCTGGAAAGGAAGTGTCCAAAACTAAGCAAGCCAGAGGCGACAGCGGCAAGGAACCAAAACTCCATCGGTGACAGAACAGAGAAAAAACTTGGGAGAAACCAGGCTCAGTCGGGGGGGGCCAGTTCCCCTCTGATCAGACGAAACCGCAGTTTGTTCCAACTGCAGCAAAGTCAGATTGTGTAGCAAACTCATCAGGTTCCCATGGTCTTGTCCCGATGGCTGTCGAGGTGACAAGGTCTTCACTGGGGATCTGTGGTGGTGCACAGCAGTAATGACTTTATGAACTATTTTACTTCCAAGATCAATACTGTTAGAGATAAAATTGTAACCATGCAGCCGTCAGCTACAGTATTGCATCAAATAGTGCACTACAGATCCCCTGAGGAACAATTACACTCATTCTCTACTATAGGAGAGGAAGAATTGCATAAAACTTGTTAAATCATCGTCGTCTTGTGTTAGACCCTATTCCATCTAAACTACTAAAATAGGTGCTTCCAGAAGTCATAGACCCTCTTTTGGCTATTATTAATTTGTCATTGTCATTCGGATATGTCCCTAAAACCTTCAAATTGGCTGTTATTGAGCCTCTCATTAAAAAAACACAACTTGACCCCAAAGATCTAGTTAATTACAGACCGATCTCGAATCTCCCCTTTCTGTCAAAGATACTAGAAAAGATAGTATCCTCACAAGTATATTCCTTCTTAGAAAAAAATATATCTGTGAGGATTTCCAGTCAGTATTTAGACCGTTTCATAGTACTGAGACTGCTCTCATTAGAGTGATAAATTACCTGCTCTTATCATCTGATCGTGGTTGTTTCTCTTTATTAGTGCTACTGAATGACGAGTCATTTCTTACTGCTAAATTCTGAAAAAACAGAGGTCTTAATTATTGGACCTAAAAACCACACAATTAATAACCTAGAACACGGTCTAACACTTGATGGCTGCTCTCTCGATTCTTCATCATCAGTCAGGAACCTAGCTGTGCTATTTGATATCAATCTTTCCTTTGACAGCCATGTTTCTTGCATTTGTAAAACTGCTTTTTTATCTTATAAATATATCTAAATTGAGACCTATGCTCTCAGTGTCAAATGCAGAAATGTTAATTTATGCTTTTATGACCTCAAGGTTAGATTATTGTAATGCTTTATTGGGTGGCTGTTCTTCACGCTTAATAAACAAACTACAGATGGTCCAAAATGCAGCAGTTCTTACTAGAACCAGGAAGTATGACCATATTAGCCTGGTTCTGTCAACACTGCACTTGCTCCCTATTGAACATCGTATAGATTTAAACATATTGTTAATTACTTATAAAGCCCCGAATGGTTTAGCTCTTCAGTACTTGAGTGAGTTCTTATTGCATCATACTCATCCACGTCCGCTGCGTTATCAAAACTCTGGCAATTTGATAATACCTAGAATATCAAAATCTACCAGCAGATCCTTTTCCTATTTAGTTCCCAAACTCTGGAACAATCTACCTAACACTGTTTGGGAGGCAGACACACTCTGTCGCACTGGCGCCGTTGTCCTGTGGCAGCCGTCGCATCATCCAAGTGGATACTGCAAACTGGTGGTGGTGGAGGAGAACTCCCATCATGCAAAGCAGTATGAATAATTATTGTCACTGTTGAGGATAATATGATAAACGTTCAAGGCAAAAAGCCTGATCCAGGATTTTTTTTTCTTAATATCAAAGCATTATGGTTGCACTTGCTTAATAGGACCTTTTCAGTTCTGTAATAAACATAAGAGAAACACTAAAACCAGAGAGATTGAAACCAAGAACAATAATTAATCATAAATTATAATCAGAAAGCATAAGCTTTTCTGCTACGTTTGATTCAGCATTGCACAAATGTTTGCTGTGAAACAATATTGCAATTGTTTAGAAGCAAATTTCTTTGAATTATTAAAAGGCTCAAGAGCCCAACTAAAGCAAACACTGACCACAATTATGGAGGCAATGTTGTTGTTGTTTTTTCCCCCCAGTAAATTTCATCCAATGCTGTGGCTGAAGTCAGTTGTAGTTCTCGTGTTTCTCTTTTCTTCAGGGATGTTGATTGTTAACATCATGTGTTCATCACTAATACACAATCGTCATTTAATTAGTCACTTAATCATTTGAATAACTTTAACTCTGAGGACTTGTAATTTGACTTGAGACTTGCTTGTGACCTGAAAGGAATGACTTGGTTCCTCTGGTGAAATCAGCTGCTGAGTTCAAGGGTGGAACAAAAATATGACAGGATTTTTACTCTTTGGCCCCTGGACTACCCACCTCTGGTTACAGGCCTGAGGGCATCAGTGAAGTGTCTTTTTCCGGTGTATATAGGATCCATACATGCGATCACAAGGCTTCTTTCACCATGAATAATGAAAGAAAGAACCTTTTAGTTGTTGGTACAAAGGAAGCTTTGTTTCCTGATTGAGTCCATACTTCAGAAACGATCTATTGTTGTTCTCCCGATTAAGTAAATTATTATCCCTTTCTGAATAGATCAGAAAAACGCTGACAGGAAACCATTCAGACGATTGACGCCAGTGGTAGTGATGATTAGCTTTAGACCTCGTGATTAGTTTAGTTTGTTTCTCCAGGAATATGTTTAATATTTCACTCGATCCAATATCTCACCCTCACCCGATCTCACCCGATCCAGCCACCCGATCCAGTTCGTATCCCGAATAGATGATGAATCAGCAACTAGAGATGATCTCTACAGCCCTGGACGTCAGTGGAGATCAGGACACCTGATGAGCCCCAGAGACAGATCCCAAGTGAAGACCTCGTCACCTAGACAGCCATCGGGAAAAGACCACTGGAACCAGTGGAGCCTCACAATCTGACTTTGCTGCAGTTAGAACAAACTGCTGGTTTGTCTGGTCAGAGGAGAACTGGCCCCCCAACTGAGTCTGGTTTCTCCCAAGGTTTTTTCTCCATTCTGTCACCGATGGAGTTTTGGTTCCTTGCCGTTGTCGCCTCTGGCTTGCTTAGTTGGGGACACTTCATTTCCAGTGATATCGTCGACTTGATTTCACAGATACTATTTAAATTGAACTGAGCTGGACGATGCCATTACTAAATTCAATAATGAAATGCCTTTAACTGAAAATTGAGTGTTCAAACTTGTCATTGTACATTAGTGACACTATTTTTCTATTTTAATATTGGGAAGTTGCTTTTGTGTTTAACAATTTGTGTTGTTAAAAGCACTAAATAAATAAAAGTGACTGGACTTGACTGAACAGCCGAGTTTAGATTTTTTTTGTTGGTTATATCAACACTATGAAGAATACAGCAATCTGGCATTTTCAGTATAACCAGACAGGTATTTTTTTAACTTATTTTGATCAAAAACAAAAAAATGGCTTTAGTTTAGACACACAGACATGAAGAATAAGCGTGAGAATCACAACGGTGACCATCCAAAAAAAGCATGTTGTAGCCAATCAAATCTCATCCATTAATGGGATGAGATGGGAGCCATCATGCATTGCGGAATGAATAAATGTAATAGCAGAATTGTCTTTGTAATTTATTGTATTCTTATTCTTATTAATTTATTTTCTTTTTGCTGTTTTTATGTGACTTTTTAGTAGCTTGTTTTATGATGTTCAGAGTTGATCTGTTCATCTGAATATGCTGTTTGTCAACATTGGTGAGATTCATATGCTGAATCTTGATGTCTGTGTGTGCCTAAACATTTTTTTTTTCCTTTGATTAGACTAGCTGGTAAGAAATGCTTCTAAAATATATAGCAATTATGTCATTTTTAATCTGTTGCAATCAATAAAGAAATGTAACTCCGAGATTAGACTTCAACCGAGTTCAGTGATTCAGGTCAAATAATCCCTGTGTTCCATTTGGAAGGGCTTGCCATCCGGAGTGAGAGCTTTGAAGGGTGTAGGTGACCAAACAACTGCTTCTTGAAGTGCCCACACAGAGGCGCTATCATCATGGAAATAATCAGTACAAGAATCACGAGGGCCCGAAATGTCCAACAGTTGTACCTTTTGAAATCCTTCATTTCAAAGGGCCCTTTGAAGTGGCCAATTTTGAGCACTTCGGTTTGAAACAACCCTTCAAGATGGTGGCCATGATTGTTTTCACTCTAAAGGGGATTTCAGGGAGCAATGTATCTCTTTTGGAATGCACAGAATCATCACCACCTGATGACTTTTGCTGTTTGCAAAAGTCTGGCTGTAATAATTCAGTTATAGCAGTCAACTCAAATATAACAACAAAAAGTGAAGAGTCAAGAGCGCAACTAAAGTAAACACTGACCACTCAAAATGGTAAGTTAACAAATTGTGATGTTCTTCTTTGGTGATTCTGCTTGTTAATATTAGGTGTCTTCAATAATGGTCAAGCATCACTAAATTAATCTCTTAATTACCTCATTAACTTTAACACTCTGTAGTGTGGACACTTAGACTTAGTTCACACTGCAGGTTAAAGTGGCCCAAATCCGATGATTTTTTTTTTGCCCAAATGTGACCCATATCTGATGTACTTATGACAGTCTGAACAGCACAAATCCGATTTTTTTCAAATCAGGCCTAGGCCACTTTCATATGTGGTCCTAAATCGGATACATATCCGATCGTTTGCAATGCAACTTCATTCTGAATGGCCATGTCACATTTTATGCAAATGTATGTAATTGAAATGCGACAGACATCAAAATTCTGCGCTGGAGGAGGCGGGAAGATTAAAGTCACTTTGTTATTTAGGCTCCGATTGCACATTAACTTGAAACTTGCTAAACACACGTTAACACCAGCAGCATTCATTTTTATTTCCGCAAACACAGTGTGGTGCGTCTGACATCACGTCTTCTTCTGCGCATGCAGGTCCCTTCAGGGCAGTAAACGGTTCACACATAAGACTGATGGCAGTCGCATTTATATGACAATGTGAACAACAGCAGATTTCAGCAAAAAATCTGATCTGATCATTAAAGGCCTGCAGTGTGAACTAAGTAAGGCTATGTTCACACTGCAGGCAAATGTGGCCCAAATCTGATATTTTGCCCACACGTGACTCTAGGGCTGTGCGATATGACGATATATATCGGACGGACGAAATAAAAAGTCTATAGTTTCATATTATGTTCTATCGTTTATTTTGTGGTGTCGCAAAATACATTGTTTACGGTCATTTCATCATTTGGGTGACTGCGATCTATATACGCCGCCCACCACGGGGCGTGAAGGGGAGACAGAAGCAGGTGGAGAACGACCAGCCAGGACAAAATGAGGAGTTCGCTCCTAAACGAGGAACGACATCTGTAGCATGGTCACGCGTTTTTAAGCACTGCAGTTTTAAAACAACTGATTTTAAGCCGTTGAAACAAACAACAGAGATATATGCGTGCGCCGTCTCTTTCTGTGTGAGAGGAGCGCGCTTTTTCTTTTTCGCCGACTTTGAACAATTACATAAACACACTTATATCATATGAATCAGAATCCCCGTTTTTGCAAGTATCCTCATAAAAACAGCGATTTATGTCTTAAGAGCGAGTAAACGTCAGAAAGAGAAAACGCATATGTAACAGTAACTTAGCTATATTGAATCCGGACTTCGGTATTAAAGGGGAAGCTGTCCAATATTCGTTCTGTCTACCATTCATGTTAATCATAGCACACTGCTAGAAAATCTCTCACTGCTCTTGACTAAATCACTTTTGTAACTTTAATGAGAATAAATAAAAAATAATAATGATATATTTATAATATGTATAGAATCTATACATGATACACATGTTAATTATATCTATCATAGATAGATATAATTAACACAGTGAAGACTAATTAATTTACACAATGTATGTGTCACGAATCAGACCTCTGTGGCTCCCTCCGATCGCCACCAGAGGGCTCCTTCACCTGAGTACTAACCAGTTAATTCGGACTTCATTTCCCACAAACCCCGTGCCTGGGACTGATCACCCATACAGGTGTCAGTCATTAGCTGGGCTACTTAAGCTGAGCTTTCTCACATCTCAGTGCGAAGTCTTGTTTTGCTACTGCTGACATTTCCGAGCGTTTACCTGAGTGAGTTTCCCCGTTGATTACCTGGACTGTTTATTCTTATCTGACCATTTGCTGCCTGCCTTTTGACCCTGCCTGCCTTTTGGATATACTCTCTGTCTGCCGCCTGCCCCGACCTTTGCATTGCCCCTGTTTATGAATCTGCCTTGCCTACGTTACTCTTGTTACTGTTGATTGAACTTTGCCTGTCTGACCTCTTCTTGTTACCAATAAAGCTGCACATGGATCTCAATGTCACTGACCCTTTATTACAGAAGACTTCGCCAGATATCGATCCAGCAGTCTTTTACCACTTCACCACAGAGGTGTCTGCTCAAGCGACATTACTCACAATTTAACAACAACAGTTGAACCATCTTACCTCACTCACGGAGGAGCTGGTAAGGTCTATACAGGCTCTTCGTCTCCCAGCACCCGAGATGAACGTTCCCTCACACCATCCACCTCCTGCTGCTTCTTCCACCACTGCCAGTCCTCGTCTGGCCTTCCCGGAGAAATTTGACGGATCACCTACAAGATGTAAGGGATTTCTGCTTCAATGCTCCATGTTTATCGGTCAGCAGCCGACAGCACTGCTGTGTGGAATGATGATCACGCCGTATTCCCCTCTTTCACCAGCTTCATTCAGAGCTTCAAAGAAGTGTTCGAACATCCTGCTGGTGGCAAGGAGGTTGGCGAACAACTGTTATCTCTCCCCCAGGGGGAGGGCTCAGCCGCTGATTATGCTCTGTCATTCTGCACGCTCGCCGCACAAACAGGATGGAGGGACGCAGATCCTCTCAAACTTCTCTTCCGCAAGGGTCTCAACCCCAAACTGCAATCTGAACTAGCCTGCCGTGAGGAGGGCAAAACCCTGGAACAATTCATTAAGCTGGCTATCCGCCTCGATAATCTCCTCCGCTCTCTGCGACCACATCGCCCCCCTCTGGCTCCCGCCGTAACGGCAACAGCGCCACATGGAACTGAACCCATGCAGATCGGCTTTACGCACCTCAGCAAGGAGGAGAGGGAGAGACGCATTCGTCAGGATCTCTGTCTATACTGCGGACTTCCTGGACATATGAGAGCATCTTGTCCCAATCGTCCGCCTCACAATACTTCTGCGGTGAGTCAAAATTCCAGTCAATCCACCATCTTAAAGATTCCAGTGACACTAAGAGTTAAAGGAACAGTCATTGAGACCACAGCTCTTATTGATTCAGGGGCCGCAGGAAATTTCATTGATGCTGAATTCACAAAAACTCATAATATTCCCCTCATTCCCTGTGAATCTCACCTGGCAGTGGCAGCACTAGACGGAAGGCCTCTGGGCTCTGGCCAGATTCAGTTCACCACGGAGGATTTAACACTTCGCACCGGAGCCCTTCACACTGAGACCATTCGCCTATTCGTTTTCCAATCTCCCCAAACACCCCTCATCTTAGGCCTACCCTGGCTGGAGAAACATAACCCGTGTATTTCCTGGTCGGAGAGACAGATTACTCAGTGGTCTGAATTCTGCCTGCAAAATTGTCTCAATCGTATCCTTCAAAGTAAACAACCGGAACCCTGTAATGCATCCAACCTTCCCAGGGAGTACCTTGATCTCATTGAAGCCTTTAGTAAGACCAAGGCTTCTCAATTACCCCCTCATCGCTCAAGTGACTGTGCCATAGATCTTCTACCTGGTTCCTACAACCACCCAAGGGCCGAGTTTTTCCCCTGTCACAACCTGAGTCCGAAGCCATGAAGTCTTACATCGACGAGAAGTTGGCCAAAGGCTTCATTTGCCCGTCCATTTCACCTGCATCGGCCGTATTCTTCTTCGTGAAGAAAAAGGATGGAGGGCTCTGTCCTTGCATCGACTACCGAGGACTCAATGACATCTCTGTCAAGTTTCGCTACCCTCTGCCTCTAGTACCTGCATCATTAGAACAGCTGCGTAAGGCCAAGTATTTCACCAAGCTCGACCTTCGAAGTGCTTACAACCTCATTCGCATCCGTGAAGGAGACGAGTGGAAGACGGCCTTCTCCACGACATCAGGATACTATGAATATCTTGTCATGCCTTTCGGGCTGTCCAATAGTCCATCTGTGTTCCAGGCATTTATCAACGATGTGTTTCGCAACATGCTGAATCGCTGGGTCATCGTATATATTGACGATATCCTGATCTACTCTGACTCTTATCAGGACCATATCAAGCATGTTTGTTTGGTTCTTCAACGTCTCATAATCAATCAGCTATATGCCAAGACCGAGAAGTGGGAGTTTCACCAAGACACTATATCCTTGGGTATGTGATCAGCTAGGGAGGGGTAGCCATGGACGAGAGGAAGGTGCAAGCCGTCATTAACTGGCCAAGACCACTCACTATCAAGGAATTGCAACGCTTCCTTGGCTTTGTTAATTTCTATCGAAGGTTCATTTGTAATTTCAGCACAACTGCAGCACCGTTGACGTCTATGGTCAAGAAGGGTCAGCAGCATCTTGTATGGACACCGACAGCCCTATCTGCCTTCCATGAGCTGAAAGAGAGGTTTACCGCTGCTCCCATTCTACGTAACCCTGATCCCGAACTGGAATTCATTGTGGAGGTGGATGCATCCAGCACAGGTATTGGTGCAGTCCTCTCTCAGCGACAAGGTGACCCTCTCAAAGCATACCCATGTGCATTCTACTCTCGTAAACTCAACCCTGCTGAACAGAATTACGATGGGGGCAATCGAGAACTTCTTGCCATGGAAGCAGCTTTCGAGGAGTGGCGTCATTGGCTCAAGGGAGCCAAATACCCCTTCACAGTATTAACCGATCATCGCAACCTCAAATATCTGAAATCCGCCAAACGACTCAACCACAGGCAGGCAAGATGGTCCCTATTTTTCACTCGGTTCAATTTCACAGTGACATACTGCCCAGGGTTACTGAACACCAAAGCTGATGCTCTATCTAGGCAATATGAATCATCCATCCTACCACCCACTAAGGAATCCATCATCTATCCAACCCTGATTCTCGTTCCCATCCAATGAGATATCATGACTGAAATTTCCGAAGCTCAGGCCACCGACCCACCACCAGCTGAAAGTCCTCCTAACCGCACATACGTGCCACACGCACTACGTCACAGGGTAATTCAATTGGTTCACTCTACTCCTAGCTCAGGCCATCCAGGCATCGCAGCCACCATACAACTACTCACTAATTGCTTCTGGTGGCCCACACTGCAGGCAGACACTATCGCTCACATTCGGAACTGTCCCACATGCAATATGTCAAAACCTTCTCACCAACTTCCTGCCGGCAACCTCTTACAACCTCTGCCCATTCCTCAAAGCCCCTGGTCTCATATAGCCATAGATTTTATCACAGATCTGCCACTATCCAGAGGTTCCACCACCATCCTCAAGGTAATTGACCGCTTTTCCAAGGCCTGTCGCTTGATTCCTCTGCCCAAACTGCCTACAGCCCTTGAAACCGCAGAATCATTATGCAACCACGTATTCAGATTTTATGGTCTGCCGGAAGATATAGTCTCCGATCGGGGACCACAATTCACCTCCCGTGTCTGGTCTGCCTTCTGTCGTACTCTCAACATCAATGTCAGCCTCACATCAGGCTACCACCCTCAAGCCAACGGTCAAGTGGAACGTCTCAACCAAGAGCTCACCCGTTTCCTCCGCTCTTATTGTCATAGGAATCAGGCCGACTGGAGTCGCTATCTCCTTTGGGCCGAATATGCTCAGAACTCCCTCCGTAAACCAGCCACAGGTCTCACACCCTTCCAATGTGTATTGGGTTTCCAACCTCTCTTATTCCCCTGGTCGGGGGAACCTTCAGATTTGCCTGCCATCAACTCCTGGCTCCAACAGAGTGAGAGGACCTGGAATGAGGCTCATGTCCGTCTCCAACGGGCAGTCAGGCAAACTAAGGAGCAGGCTGATCGTCGACGACGTCCCGACCCCAACTACCAACCGGGCCAATGGGTCTGGCTGTCTACCTGTGATCAACGTCTTCGGCTGCCCTGCCGGAAACTCAGTCCTAGGTACGTGGGTCCCTTCAAAATTCTCAGGCAAATAACTCCTGTTTCATTTAGATTGGCTTTACCTGCAAATTATCGTATCTCACCCACTTTTCATGTGTCTTTGCTTAAGCCCGCTGGTGGTGCGAGAGGAGTGGAGGACCAGGAGGAGGCAGGTGACCAGGGAGCCCCCCCGATCATCATAGAAGGCGAGGAGGTTTACCGAGTCCAGGAGGTTCTGGACTCTCGTCGCCGGGGCAGAGTACTTCAGTACCTAGTCGATTGGGAGGGGTACGGTCCGGAGGAGCGGTCCTGGGTCAATGCTAAGGACATCTTAGACCCATCTCTTACCACCGACTTCCATAGGACCCATCCGGATAAACCGGCCCCAATACCCTGTGGTAGAACCCGGCGCCCTTTGCCTCCTCGCGTCAGGAGCCGTTCGCAGGGGGCGGGGGCTCTGTCACGAATCAGACCTCTGTGGCTCCCTCAGATCGCCACCAGAGGGCTCCTTCACCTGAGTACTAACCAGTTCATTCGGACTTCATTTCCCACAAACCCCGTGCCTGGGACTGATCACCCGTACAGGTGTCAGTCATTAGCTTTCTCACATCTCGGTGCGAAGTCTTGTTTTGCTACTGCTGACATTTCCGAGCGTTTACCCTGAGTGAGTTTCCCCGTTGATTACCTGGACTGTTTATTCTTATCTGACCGTTTGCTGCCTGCCTTTTGACCCTGCCTGCCTTTTGGATATACTCTCTGTCTGCCGCCTGCCCCGACCTTTGCATTGCCCCTGTTTATGAATCTGCCTTGCCTACGTTACTCTTGTTACTGTTGATTGAACTTTGCCTGTCTGACCTCTTCTTGTTACTAATAAAGCTGCACATGGAACTCAACGTCACTGACGCTTTATTACAGTATGTAGCGTTTCTTATTTATTGTAGTTTTTGTCCTATTGCTTGCAATTAGTTTCTTATCCTTATTTCATCACTGACTGTTTATTTATCTTCAGTGAGGTTGAGTTTTTTTCTCTCTCTTTAGGGTTGTATTAGTTTGATGTTGACATTGTATTATGAAAATTCTATGGTATCAAAGATTTTAATATAATAAAAAAAACTTTTTAAAATAAAAAAATTACTATATCGTGATACATATTGTTATCGTGATATACAATTAGTCATATCGTGATATAAGATTTTGGTCATATTGCCCACCCCTACGTGACTCTGATCTGTTTCTGTCATGACAGTGTGAACAGCACAAACTACATGGAATCTGATCTTTTCAATTCTGATTTGTGCCACTTCCATATGTGGTACTAAATCTGATCCAAGTCAGATGTTTTGCAATGCGACCGCAGTGTGAACGGTCATGTCGGATTTCATGCGGCTTTTACGTCCCAGCCAGCAGTATTTTCAGTGTGCCAACAGCTGAATCCTCATATTTATAAAGACGGTCGTTGACGTGGAAAAGTGCATGGCATCACATCAGGGTCTGAGCAGACGTACACACTTTTTATTGTCGGAGTATTGCAGGTTTTTAAAAATATAAGCTGTTCTTGCAGCTCACGGTTCTAAATTATGATGATTGGTGATATTTTATATGTTAATGATATTAATTAGGAGTCGTTTACAAGGCAGAGAGCTGAAAACCATTCAATTGCGTGCAATCTCAAGATTATTTGTTCAATTCATAGATTTCACATCTGAAAGAGACGCGTACACGCAATTTCTGTTTGTACATTCATTCTATGAATCACACATATGCATATCTGAGAAATGATCGTAGGATGGTTTCTGCGCAACATTTTATAAATGAGGCCCCAGGTTAAGGAAACAAATGCATCAAGAATTGTATATATAGCATATTAATTACATACATACTAACAGACATTTATTTTTTATTTTTTTTATAAAATACCTTTTTGGGATCAAAGACATCACCAATTTTTAACAGCTGCTGTTTCATCATTATGTTCTGAGACAAGGTGATTACCAGCACAAACAGAAAGAGTAAGCACACATCTTTTTTCATACTTTATTTTTATAAAAAAAAAATCAGAAATAGTTTGTTTTTTTAAATAGACAAACAGTAACAAATATGTACAAACAGTAAAAAAAATACTTAAAAAAACAACTATGTGCATAATGTCAAGTCAAGTCACCTTCATTTATATAGTGCTTTTTAACAATACAAATTGTAACAAAGCAACTGCACAATATAAAAATTGGAAAATTGTGTCAATAAAGTAAAATGACAAGATTTAACACTCAATTTTCAGCTGAAGGCATTTCATTATTGAATTTAGTGATGGCATCGTCCAGCTCAGTTCAGTTTAAATAATATCTGTGCAATGAAGTCGATGATATTGTGCATGTGATAAAAATGAAACATATCTTTTATCACACTTTACTTTTATAAACAAATGTCAAATGGTATCTCTTTCCCACTGCGCAAAGTTATGTCCATTGGACGTATTTTTATGTCTTTGCAGACGTTGAAAAGACATCCACTGAGGAGCCTGAATGAAAGTTTTAATGACATCTTTTTTTGACATGTTCTGCTTGACGTGTTGATGTTCGATATAGACGTTCATGGAACCTCCGTACAAGGTTAAAAACTTTCAAATGTGGACAGTGGACATTTTTAACATTATTTAAGGTTAATTTAGAAATAATGTATACTGTTTGGACCAAATAAACACTGTCAGGATGCATTAAATTTAAACTCATGTTTTTTCAATGTAATTTCCATTTTTTAATGGCAAAGTAACTCACAGACGCTGTCCAAAAATCATGAAAATAAAAGAATCTTCACTGAAACAGCATTCAAATGCAAATCAAAGACATTAAATCTCTAAAGATCTCAGCAGAGAGTGATTAAACAACTCCACAAACAACATCACCAGCTTTATTTCATTACTAACCAGGCTGGCTTTATTTCTGTCAGACATATTTAGCTTTAATTGATAATTACCAGAAGTTGGTAGTTCACAACAAGTCATCATTGTGGTGGACAGTGCTTGATTTAGTTGAGATCTTCAACTAAACTTTTGAACTTTTACTCTTTGGTCCCTGGACTTTCCACCGCTGGTCTAAATGAACCTTAAATGATGTTGAAAATATGTCCACTGACCACATTTGAACTAGTTTTTTTAACCTTGTATGGATGTTCCATGAACGTCTATATCGGACGTGCAGAACACGTCAAAAAAAGACGTTATAAAACTTTAATTCTGGCTCCTCAGTGGACATATTTTCAACATGTGCAAAGACTTCAAAAGGACATCTTTTGGACGAAACTTTTCCCAGTGGGTAAAGCCTGTCAGGATCTCATGTGTTTTTGTGTTAAAGGTTATGACGTTTTGTAAATCCAATAGTAAAGTTTGTCAAGACAAACTCTGATAAACTAATTTATCCTAACTTATACATCACTAAAACAAGTATACACTTTAATAGTATTTCTTGGGAACTGAGCCTTTGATCTTTGGTTACAGAAACATCTATGCACATTAAGATTTTTCACTGGAAATACAATTTAAAACATTGAAGCATAAACCTTTAAATTAAGTCATCTTAAAATGTATTCATGCATTTAATCAGGTGCGTGCAAACGTGTATGGGTAGTGTATACCTGTACCTGCTGTTGTACGGCAATTTTCTTCATCACTGTTATCTTGACAGTTATCCTGTCCATTGCATAGAAAACTGCGATCTACACACCGTCCATTGTCACAGTGGAACCGTGCAGATGAACACACCAGAGGATTAGCAGCTGTTGAGAGATGAAGAAATTAACAGTATTATTAATATTATTGTTTCATAGATCTCTCTCTTTCTTCTACTATAATAAACAAATAATTGTATATTATATGTATTCAAATAGTTTTATTCAAATATAACAAATAAAAGTGCTCCAATTTCATATAATATAAAAATGATATAAAATACTTTGTCATTGCATGTCAAATAATCTAAATTTCAAATACTTGTTAATATTTTCTTCTGAAGAAAGACAAACATAAATAGTTATCTATGAAAGACAAAATATTAAGTGTCGTGAATGTATATATACTGAGTAATCCACTACATTTGACATACATACATAGATCCACTACATCCACTACGTTTGAAACATGGCGGCGCGCGCAACAGACGCAGCGGCTTCTCTCTCTCCCGACAGAACGGTGTTTTTGTGTTTTTTGTCTTGTAAGTCGCAATGTTTTTGTACATATTCGTCTCGTCTACCTGTCTTTAAGCGCGCATACAGTCGTGAGTTTCTGCTCGATGTCGGCAGAACCACATTTTTAGAGTAAAACTCAGCGCACACCGAAGAGCTGCGGGACCTCGGTTTGCTCCGGAGGCCTATACCATCACCGACCCCCACTACTGCATCTCGCCCACAGCGGAGGCGCTACAAGCGGCGTGAGAGGAAGCAGAAGAGGGGTAAGCGCGGAGGTATCCGAGCCAGGCTAGCGGCTAACCCACACAAGCCAGCTATCCCCTCCATCGTACTGGCGAACGTACGCTCTTTGGACAATAAACTGGACCACATCTGACTACTTCGCTCAACTCAGAGGACTGTAAGAGACTGTTGTGTTTTTGTGTTTACGGAAACATGGCTTAACAACAGCATTCCGGACTGCGCCATTCAGCTCGAGCAGCTAACATGCTATCGAGCAGACAGAGCTCTCGTCGAGGGAGGTAAGAGACGCGGCGGCAGGCTTTGTGTTTACATCAATAATGTATGGTGCCGCGACGCTGTTGTGGTCTGCAAACACTGCTCACCCCTGGTGGAGTTTATGATTATTAAGTGCCGGCCGTTCTATCTACCGAGGGAATATACAGCCATATTGCTCGTTGCTGTATACATCCCTCCCAGCTCCAACAACAACAACAGGAGTGAGGCACTGCATGATCTATACCAGCACATCAGTGGGCAGCAGACAGCCCACCCAGATGCTTTTCTCATCTTGGCTGGAGACTTTAATCACGCAGACTTAAAGAGTGTGTTCCCAAAAATTCAACAACATGTTGACTTTCCAACAAGGGGAAAAAATACGCTGGACTTTGTTTACACCACCCAGAGAGGAGCATACAAGGCTCTCCCCCTCCCCCATCTCGGAGCCTCAGACCACATCACTGTCATGCTAATGCCTGCACACAGACCGCTCGTTAAAGTCATCAAACCAATACACAAGCAGATACAAGTGTGGCCGGAAGGGTCGTCAGAGGCACTTCAACACTGTTTCGACACCACTGACTGGAATATGTTTAAGCAGGCTGCCACATACAACAACAACACCACAGACCTCCAAGAGTACGCAGAGACTGCCACTGCCTACATCACCAAGTGTATTGATGATGTAACGGTCACAAAGACTATCACTGTCTGGGCCAACCAGAAGCTGTGGCTGACAGGGGAGGTCATCTCCATCCTGCTTCAATGACTACCGTCCAGTAGCACTCACTCCTATTCTCATGAAGTGCTTTGAACAGTTAGTCATGCAGCACATCAAGTATGTCCTCCCCCCCTCCCTGGACTTCTTCCAGTTTGCATATAGGGCCAACCGCTCGACCGATGATGCCATCGCCACTGCCCTCCACCCAGCCCTCACACACTTAGACAAAACGGACACGTATGTCAGATTGCTGTTCCTAGACTTCAGTTCAGCATTCAACACAATCATCCCTCAACAGCTCATCCATAAACTGGTCCAGTTGGGGCTCAATACGTCGCTGTGCACTGGCTGTTGGACTTTCTGACCGGGAGACCTCAGGCAGTACGGGTCGGCAGTAACACATCCAGCACCATCACACTGAACACAGGGGCCCCCCAAGGATGTGTGCTGAGCCCCCTCCTCTTCACTCTGCTGACCCACGACTGCACACCGTCACACAACTCCAACCGCTTCATTAAATTTGCGGATGACACGACTGTGGTGGGTCTCCTCAGCAACAGAGATAAGACAAACTACAGGAGCGAGGTGAGCCGCCTGGCCGGGTGGTGCAGTGACAACAATCTCTCTCTGAATGTGGAGAAGATGAAGGAGATTGTCGTTGACTTCAGGAGAGTGCACTCTCTGCATGCTCCTCTGACCATCAATGGTGCGACCGTGGAGAGAGTGAGCAGCACCAAGTTCCTGGGTGTACACATCACAGAGGACCTCTCCTGGACCAACAACACTGCGGCACTAGCCAAGAAAGCACAACAGCGTCTCTACTTCCTCCGCAAACTCAGAAGAGCCAGAGCCCCGACCCCCATCATGTGCACCTTCTACAGAGGCACCATCAAGAGCATCCTGACTAGCTGCATCACTGTGTGGTATGGCGCCTGCAACGCGTCCTGCCGCAAGTCCCTTCAACGGATAGTGAGAGCAGCTGAGAAGATCGTTGGTGTCTCTCTCCCCTCCCTCCAGGACATCTACAGCACCCGTCTCACCCGCAAAGCCCTCAGCATTGCAGGTGATCCCACCCACCCGTCACATAGCTTCTTCAGTCTGCTGCCATCAGGGAGGAGACTGCGGAGTCTCCAGGCGAGGACCAGCAGACTGAAGGACAGCTTCATCCATCAGGCTGTCAGGAAGCTGAACTCCCTCCCGTCCTTGCCCCCCCTCCCCTCTCTTACCCCACGAATCACTGAACTCTGACCCCCACCCCACCACCACCACCACCACCCCCACCCACCCACACACACACACACACACACACACACACACACACACACACACACACACACACACACACACACACACACACACACACACACACACACACACACTCACACTCACACTGAGACTAGCACCAGTCACTGACCTCATTCAACTACCTCTTCTGACAGTCTGAAAAATAAAGACTGCTCCTTGTCACTTTAATAGTCTTGATAAGCTCTTTGCACTACACCATTTATATTCTGCACTGTTTGTTTATTTCACTGATTTGCACTATCTGCCATGTGCCTTATGCCACTTTATCCATTTTTTATATTATTATTATTTTATTTTATTTTTTTCCTACATGTCCTTATTTGTATATTGTAATAGTTGCATTTTTGTGTATGTATGTGTGTATATATATATATATATATATATATATATATATATATATATATATATATACTATGTATATGTATATATATATATATATTGATTTGTACTTATCTGTATTTTTGTGTTCTACTGTAAGTGTTTAGTGTTATCTGTATGCAAGAGAGTAACGCAATTTCAATTCTCTGTATGTATGTATGGTACATGTGGCAGAATTGACAATAAAGCTGACTTTGACTTTGACTTTTGATTTGTTTTGTCATAGGGCTTAAAAATGACGATTTTCACCCAAGAATTGGAGCCAAATTACAGGGAGGTGAAAATGACTTTAGAAAGATGGCAGCATCTTTTAAATGTATTACAAATAAATTTGTAGGTCTATTAATAAAAATCTGTTGCCTTTTGCAATCTTTTTTGCATTATATGCTGTTGGATCAAATCCAATAAAAAAATGAAGTTCAATCTCCACACCAATCCTCACACACAGGAATCTTAAAGGGCACCTATTACGCCCCTTTTTACAATATTTAATATTGGTCTTTGGTGTCCCTAGAATGTGTCTGTTAAGTTTCAGGCCAAAATACCCCACAGATAATTTATTAGAACAGCCGGAATATGTCCAGAAGATGGGCGTTGCATATACGTCTCTTTGCATTGTATATCTACAGTGATAAACAGCTGGTAGAAGCAACATGACAGAGAGAGGGGATGGGTGTTCAGCCGTACATATCGGAGTCAAATGCACTGAAAGTGGGACGAAACAGCACAATGTAACAGAGCTCGCGCCGCGCTGACCTGTCATCGCCGTGGATCAATGAGCCGAGCCGTGCGACCGTGCTGCCGAACGAATCTCTTGCTACAAACGGTGTGAAGTAATCTCACAAGTGTAGCGCCCACAACGTCCTCAGCAGCTCAGATGTTGGGAAAAAATGAAGATCTTGTCTTACATCCAAACCGCACCGGGATTGCTTGTGTCATGGCCGCTGCACTTCGCCTCTCTTTTGCCGTGTTTTGTGCTCCCTCTACAGGTGCGCTGCAGATCTACGGGGGTAATCAGGTGGATTGGGCACACTGGTGCACAGGTGTGCCCGAATATAAAAGCATCTTGGATTGCTTCCATCGTGGGTTGGGCGATTCCTCATTACAACGGTTAGGTCGGAGGCAAAGACCGGCGCTAGTGTGGAAAGACTTTGTAGCCTTCATTTGGTTTAGTGGCTGAGACCTTAAAATAAAAAAATTGAAACGACGCCTTCATTTCACCCCCTCCTCTCTTGTTGCTCCCCGCTGAGGGTGTAACAACTGGGGGCTCGTCGTTAAAACTCTATGTTTTGCATGAATCGCCTTGTCTTGAGTGACTCAAATTTGTTTATATTTCGGTTACTTAGGAACTTTTGGTAAGTGCTTCGCATTTAATTTTTAGGGGGGAGGAGATAGACTAAGTCGGGCGTAAATGTGTTTGGTGTCTACCCATTTTTGAACTTGAACTCGAATGCACTATATTGCCCAGTATCAGTTGAAATATAAATTTTCGTTGACAACTTAATTTACCATGGCTTGTTTTGCGCACAGAAATAATTTGCACACTGTGAGGATGTGAACATCTTGCTCTCTGAGTGGAACAACAGCCCCTCCACAACTTTCGTGAAGACACGGGGGAGAGGGACAAACCGAAGTACTGATATGCACGTCCTGCGAACGCAAACTGCAGAAATGGTCTGTGGCGCGGAAGGATCAACACATGAAAGTACGCGTCCAATCAAACCAATCTCAGGGACGGATTCACCCGAAGATGTGTGTCTGCGATAACATCTTGAGCGGTAGCCAGTGAAGGAGCCAGTTCAAGACACGCAGGTCCAAGATTGGTTGCAACCCACCACCTTTCTTGGGTACAATGAAGTAAGGGCTGTAAAACCCTGTCTTCATATTGGCTGGAGTCATGTAATGACTACATTACGTCATGTAATGCTTGTAACACATTCACGCCGCATATCGAGGTGAAGACTTTCTCGCTGTTATTTTGATTTATTACTTTTGAGTTTGTTTTATTAAAACGAAGCCATTTCAAATGGTGATGCGTTAAACCTCTCTTAAAACAAGTCCCGGAGTGATTTATTCCTTCATAACCTATTATCAGAACCTAAACAACATTCTGTGCTTCGGGTGACTGCTGCCCAACTGTGCCTTTTCTCACGCAGTAGTGAATGAGACACTGCATGGCTTGCAATACTCCTTAATTTCTGTAGTAACCTCCTACATATGAAAATCTAAAGTGTTATGGCGCATATTAGGATACTCACTGCAGTTGTCTTCATCACTGCCATCAGGGCAGTCTCTGAATCCATTACACTGGTAACGGCCAATAATGCAGTGGACCCCGTTTGCACAAGCAAAGAATGTGGGAGCACATTTTGCCTTCACTTTCACTGTGAGGAGATGAGAGAGGGAGAGAGAAATGGAGAGAAAAAAGTAGGTCCTTTGCAAACACTTATCAAAGCAAAACAAGTACATACAAAAGATAACATGGTTTCAAACACACAGAATCTTATAACACTGCTATACTACATAGCACAGACTTTACGATTTCACACTTAAATAAATAGAATAAATAGAAAAGGATTATGCGTATTTGGCGTGCTGTCTGAGGGAAGGGCTCCGAGCTCGGAATTTTGGCCCGAACCCTGAGTATCCCCATAAAGCAACAGAGCAAAGGACAGCCGTCCGATGAATAACGCCTCCAAAATGAGCGCCGAAAATTTGACGGGCTAGCATTTCAGGAGAAGCTTAGTCTTTTGACCTGGAGGGCCCACACAAACTCTGATGGGAGCAGCTCATGGCGCCTGGTGAATGGTCCCTACCGGCCGATGGATGAGGAACAGCGTGATTTGGGAAGCCCAACTAGGAGGGCTCACTCTGCTTCTTGACAGGAGCAGCTAGTAGCGTCGGACGGGATCATCCCTTCATTTGGACGGAAGCCCAGGACACAGCTATGAGCCAGCTCAAACAGCGCATTGAACCCAGCATATGGTTCCTCCGCAGTTAAGTCATTTGAGGGGTTTTGGGCCCTGAAGGTCACCTGGGTAGGTGATTTTTTCGCAGGCTGTGTTGAGACAGCAAGGTGAGTGTCATTTGTTAGTTCTGAACGGCAGACGGTTCCTCTGGACACCGGCAGAATATAGGTGATTGCAATGATTTCATGGGGTTTTATGAATGTTACTTGTATTCAACAATGTTATATTGTATTCGTCTGACATTAGTTGGGCTGGTATGGGGCCTATGACAGGTACCGTTAGTTCAAAGTCATGGAATGCCTGGTTGATGAACCATCCCAGGTGACTGGCTTTGAGAACGTGGAGGTCTTTGGCTGTACAGTTGTTGAACAACACATACACAGCACGAGATGACACTTCAGTGAGAGGCGTGGCTTCCAAGGTCAGTCCTAGTTTTAGGCGGGTCCTGGAAGGTTGGAAGAAGCCTAGCTTACTGTTGAGAGTCTGGACAGGTCGAATGTTGAGGTGGACACTGACACTCTTGCTGTAGGCAGGTATCATGGCATCTTGCTCAGTGATCATAGCGCATGCGTCTGGCATGGTTTGACCGGATTGGAGGTTCTTAAGATTGACTGAAGTTGTCATTTGGTGTGACAGGGGAACCCATATGATGTCGTTCTTGGTATCAATGCAAGCATTGGCTCAATCCCAGGTGACTGGGAGCGAACCATGATATGCGCTCCAATTTAGATGTCATGAGGTAGGTCTGGGACAACGAGGAAGTAGTGACTCAGATGTCTGTTGTTCCATTGTATGTCCACAGCGCAGATGATCTTGGAGGTGGCCATGGTTGTCGACCAGGGACTGAGAAGAAAGCGGCTGTGTTTAGCGACATGTGGTAGACTCTGGTATCTTTGCCTCAATGTTCTGAATAGCTTCAGGCTTCAGGCTGAGTTCTCTGCCCACAGAGCTAGTGCCGTGTCGGACACTGATGTGCATTGGATATCTATTGCAGTCATGATTCGAAGGGGGCCTGCGTTTGATACAGGCTCCTGCAGTGAGCCGAGGAGAGGATCCTGGTTCTTGCTGCTTGTGCTTGGTCCAAGTCCTGGCTTTGATACTGCATCATCAGTCAGTGAATTGGGGGCGATGTGTGTGACTTGACACTGCGACTTGTTGGAGTCCACTGACTGGCAGATCAGAGGTTTGTGGACTTGTGTCCACATCTTTAGGTGCTTGAAGTCTATTAAAGGTTTGAAGCGATCAAGCAAATGTGAAGGAGTGCGGTTCTCTGTGGCTGGTTGGGTCAGCTGATCGCTGCCTTCTCGTCCGGCTGCTAGTCAGGCGGAATCTGGTTTCTCTTTCTTTTCCCTCTTCTGATCCTCCTTATTTCATTGGAAAAATTATTTCATCATCATTTTCATCAGCTCTGGTGGTGTCGTTTGTTCTTGAATGGATTCATTTTGAACTTGGTCGGCTTTGTACATTTTTTGTTGATTCTTTGGGCTGGTTGCTCCAGAGTGTTTTTGTTGTTTTCCCTTGGAGTTTCCATTGAATTCCCATGAGCTTTTCCCTCTTGAGTTTCCAAACGAGCTTGGCTGGTTCCACGATCTCTCCCATTGACTCTCGAGGCCTTGATTGGTCCCATGACTTCTCCCAGTGACGTCCTGGTGAGCGTTGTTGTCCACGCGGTCCATCCCAGTGGTCATACCTCTGTTTAGTTTGGGTGCCAGCGTGGGAGTCCCGTTCTTTGTTAGACGGGGTGCATTCCACTCCCTGGGTGGCAGCTTGTCGCTGTCTTGGCATTGGACGTCAACCCTTGACTTTGACCACTTCCGGTTCGTCGCTGACGCATGTTCTGAATTGAATCTCTGTCAAGCCAATTGTCTATCGTCTATTTTCTATCTTAAATTCCGATTTGATACACAATAATTTTTGTTTCTATAACGTGTGAATATATCCCCGATCGCATTCTGCAACGAGAATAATCAGAGCGGCTTGTTATCGCAAGTTTTATTTTGATTTCCAGAGTCCGCTATTAGCTTATAGCCATTAGCTAAGCCAGCACGGGTGCCGCTAACACAGCTAATACCCTTTTCACACACATTTACCATTGTTTCACTGTTACTTGCTTTAATGGTGGATTTGTGTCTACCTTTGATTGCAGGTGAGGACACGTTCGAGCTGCATTCGGTGCAGCTGGAGATGGAGGCCGTGGAGAGACGGATCCGCGAGCTGCTTGGGGAAACAGGCCCAGCTGAGTAAACGGAAAGCAACGCTGGAAACATCTCGGACTGATGCTCACAAGTCCGGGGTAAGTATGCAGCGTGCTGCTAACACTCCCACCACCTCTACTCCGTGTGTTTCTCTGCACAGGCCCCGTGCACCTGGGAGGCGATCGTCCCAGATGGCCTTCACTCCGGCGCCGGGAAACTCAGGACCCTGGGTGCAGCAGCGGAAGACGCGATCCAGGCCCCGGTCGACGACTTCTCCCCCTCCAGTCTTCGACATCTCATCCCGGAACCGCTTTGCTCCTCTCTGCGAGACTGAACGTGACGCTGTGGTCATCGGAGACTCAATCGTCCGGCACGTCCGTGCTACGTTAGCTGAAGATAAAGTGCACACTCGTTGTCTCCCTGGTGCTCGTGTTCTTGATGTTTCTGTGCAGATACCCGCAATCCTGAAGGAGGACGAGAGCGTTGCAGCTGTTGTGATCCACACGGGGGCTAACGACACCAAGCTGCGGCAGACGGAGACACTGAAGAGGGACTTCAGGAGCCTGATCGAGACGGTTCACAGCACATCGCCTACGACGACGATCATCGTGTCAGGACCTCTTCCCACATATCGACGAGGACACGAACGGTTCAGTAGACTGTTTGCTTTAAACAAATGGTTGTTTTCATGGTGTAAAGAACAGAAAACTCTCTTTGTCAATAATTGGAATCTTTTCTGGGAGCGTCCTAGGCTATTTCGTGCTGATGGCCTGCACCCCAGCAGAGTCGGAGCAGAACTCCTGTCGGACAACATCACCAGAACGCTACGCTCGATCTGACTAGTAAGCCAATTCTCAAAAAGCTCCTATGATGACTTTTGTTCCACCCACTTAAATGATAAAGGTACTTGCAGTGTCCAACAGACTGTGTCTGTTCCCCGAATAGTGAGATCAAAATATAAATTTAATGCAGGATCTAGAACAAATCTGATCATGATTAAACCAGAAAAATGCAAAATAAATGAACAAAAACTATTTTTAAAACTTGGGCTCCTAAATATCCGGTCACTCACACCGAAAGCAGTTATTGTAAATGAAATGATCACAGATAATAGTTTTGATGTACTCTGTCTGACTGAAACCTGGCTTAAAACAAATGATTATTTTGGTCTAAATTAATCTACTCCACCAAGCTACTGTTATAAGCATGAGCCTCGTCAGACTGGTCGTGGCGGCGGTGTTGCAACAATGTATAGTGATATTCTCAATGTTACTCAGAAAACAGGATACAGGTTTAACTCATTTGAAATACTTATGCGTAATGTTACACTGTCAGATATGCAAAATAAATCTGTCCTATCTCTTGCTCTTGCTACTGTGTATAGACCGCCAGGGCCATATACAGATTTTCTAAAAGAATTTGCAGATTTCCTCTCAGACCTATTGGTTAATGTTGATAAAGCACTAATTGTTGGAGATTTTAACATTCACGTTGATAATACAAATGATGCGTTAGGACTTGCGTTTACTGACCTAATAAACTCTTTTGGTGTCAAACAAAATGTCACCGGGCCGACACATCATCTTAATCATACACTAGATTTAATAATATCGCATGGAATTGATCTTACTGATATAGATATTGTACCTCAAAGTAACGATGTTACTGACCATTTCCTTATATAGTGCATGCTGCATATTACTGATATTAACTATATGACTCCGCGTTATCATCCAGGCAGAATTATTGTTCCAGCCACTAAAGACAGATTCACCAATAACCTGCCTGATTTATCTCAACTGCTCTGTGTACCCATAAATACAGATGAACTAGACACAATTACTAGCAACATGGGAACTATCTTCTCTAATACGTTAGAAACTGTTGCCCCCATCAAATTAAAAAAGGTTAGAGAAAAACGTGCTGCGCCATGGTACAGCAGTTATACCCATTCTCTCAAGAAAAAAACTCGTATTCTTGAGCGCAAATGGAGAAAAACGAACTTGGAAGTCTTTAGAATTGCGTGGAAAAACAGTATGCCGGGATAAAGACAGGCTCTAAAAGCTGCCAGGACCGAGCATATCCACAAACTCATAGATAAATTACCATATCATTCATTCATTCATTCATTCATTCATTCATTCATTCATTCATTCATCTTCTTCCGCTTATCCGGGGCCGGGTCGCGGGGGCAGCAGTCTAAGCAGAGATGCCCAGACTTCCCTCTCCCTAGACACTTCCTCCAGCTCTTCCGGGGGGACACCGAGGCATTCCCAGGCCAGCCGGGAGACATAGTCTCTCCAGCGTGTCATAGGTCTTCCCCGGGGCCTCCTCCTGGTGGGACGCGCCCGGAACACCTTCCCGGGAAGGCGTCCAGGAGGCATCCGGAACAGATGCCCGAGCCACCTCAGCTGACCCCTCTCGATGTTGCTAAAAAAATATATCTATGAAGAATTTCAGTCAGGTTTTAGGCCCCGTCATAGCACAGAAACTGCACTTGTTAAAATTACAAATGACTTACTACTTGCGTCAGACAAAGGCTGCATCTCGATGCTAGTTTTACTTGATCTTAGTGCTGCATTCAACACTATAGATCATGACATACTGATAGATCGATTACAAAACTATACAGGTATTCAAGGGCAGGCTCTAAGATGGTTTAGATCATACCTTTCCGATCACTATCACTTTGTTTATTTAAACGGGGAGGCATCTCAATTATCACCAGTAAAGTATGGAGTACCACAAGGATTTGTCCTAGGTCCTCTGCTATTTTCATTATACATGTTGCCCCTTGGTAATATTATTAGAAAATACGGGATTAGTTTCCATTGTTATGCTGATGACACTCAACTATATATCTCAACAAGACCAGATGAAACTTATACATTATCTAAGCTAACGGAGTGTGTTAAAAATATAAAAGATTGGATGACCAATAATTTTATCCTATTAAATTCAGATAAAACAGAGATATTACTTATTGGACCTAAAAACAGTACACAGGATATCTTGGATCACAATTTGCAACTAGACGGATGTACTGTTACTTCCTCTACAGTCAAAAATGAGGTGTTATATTATGGGTGTTATATTAGACAGCAACCTATCTTTTGAAAATAATATTTCCCATCTTACAAAAACAGCATTCTTCCATCTTAGAAACATTGCCAAGCTACGGAACATGTTAAGTGTTTCTGATGCAGAAAAGTTAATTCATGCATTCATGACCTCTAGACTGGACTATTGTAATGCACTGCTAGGTGGTTGTCCTGCATCTTCAATAAACAAGCTACAGATAGTACAAAATGCTGTGGCAAGAGTCCTTACCAGGTCAAGAAAATATAATCATATTACTCCAATTTTACAGTCTCTGCACTAGCTACCTATTAAGTTTTGTATCAGTTACAAAATATTAATACTTGCCTATAAGGCCCTAAATAATTTAGCTCCTGGGTACCTAACTAATCTTCTATCACGCTACAATCCAACCCGCTCCCTAAGGTCACAAAACTCTGGACTCTTGGTAGTACCTAGGATAGCAAAGTCCACTAAAGGAGGTAGAACTTTTTCATACTTGGCTCCCAAACTCTGGAATAGCCTTCCTGATAACGTTCGGGGTTCAGACACACTCTCTCTGTTTAAATCTAGATTAAAGACGCATCTCTTTAGCCAAGCATTCATATAATGTATCTCACAATCTTGTACTGCCAGTCTATCTGAACAAATGCACATTATTATGCTTTAGCTTGGGTTATACTGATAATTTCATCCAGGGTTATTCCTGGATGGAACAACTGCTACGCTAATTGTCTTTATTGTTTCTATGTTTCTGCCACGGGATTAACATCCCGTGGTAGCTAGGAATTACACAAGCTTCAGTCTGGATCCAACCCTTAAACAATCTGAGATGACCGAACACCTGAGAAGAGACGATGACAACCCTTCAGAGGACCTCAGAGGAAGCCAACCATCAGCGATTATACTGACTTAACCAAATTTAGCCATAAATGGTGGATCAGCACCTAGAGACAACCTCTACAGCCCTGAACGTCAGCGGAGTCTAGGACACATAGATGAGCCCCAGAGACAGATCTCCAGTGAGGAACTCGTCACCTAGACATCCATCGGGTAAAGACCACTGGAACCAGTGGACCACTTACACTATGACTTTGAAGCAGTTGGAACAAACTACTGGTTCGTCTGGCTGGAGGGGAACTGGCCCCCCGACTGAGCCTGGTTTCTCCCAAGGTTTTTTCTCCATTCTGTCACCGATGGAGTTTTGGTTCCTTGCCGCTGTCGCCTCTGGCATGCTTAGTTGGGGAATCTTCATTTCCAGCAAAATCATCGACTTGATTGCACAGATATTATGTAAACTGAACTGAGCTGGACAATGCCATTACTAAATTCAATAATGAAATGCATTCATCTGAAAATTGAGTGTTAAATCCTCTCATTTTACATTATTGACACAATTTTCCTATTTGATATTGTGCAGTGCTTTGTTACAATTTGTATTGTTAAAAGCGCTATATAAATAAAGGTGACTTGACTTTGAGTGTTGAAGTCAAGAACTGCTGGGGTTTTGGTGCCCTTTTATTAGGCCATTTTTGTTTGCCGTAGGCTTTCTGTGCCAAGTCTCGCAACTGCTGAGCATTCATTGTTCTTGGACATGCGAGAACGCCAAGATGGTGGCTTATGCCGGGATGAAAGTTCCTTAGGAAGAGAGTTTTGAAGTTCAGTTCGTCCTCTATGTCGGGTTTGTTGCGAGTTCCTAAGTATGCTCATCTGAGTCGGCTGCAGAGGTGGGTAGTCCAGGGGCCAAAGAGTAAAAGTCCTGTCATCACTTTGTTCCACCCTTGAAATCAGCAGCTGATTTCACCAGAGTAGGAACCAAATCATTCCTTTCATGTCACAGGCAAGTCTCAAGTCATATTCCAAGTCCTCAAAGTTAAGTTTGACAAGTTAATAAGATAATTAAGTGACTAATTAAATGATGACCGTGCGTTAGTGATGAACACCTGCTGTTATTTACAATTACAGAGCATCAGATGTTGAAGTTTTATTGGTTAAAATGACGCCACCATCATGTAGATCAGTGTTTGCTTTAGTTGGGCTCTTGACCCTTGACCGCTGTGTTAGAGCTCTCTCTATAATAATGCATGTGGTGTTGCAAAGCAGAGAGATCAGTTCTCTACATTGATCAAATAGCCACCATGAGCTGGTTTGATTATATCCAAAATAACTTTGGTTTCATTTTTATGCTTTGCATAATCAACCCTGTGAAATTACAGCACACAAGAAAAATACTACAGTGTTAGTGCAAGCAAACATTTACAGAGGATTAATTTTAAATCTATGTAACGCATATAACAATTTTAATTCCAGTAATATTTTGACACACACAGACATAAAAAACTGTATATTAATCTCAACAATGGTGACAATCAACAAAACGCTTCATGCTGCAATGCAGTATGAATAATTATTGTCACTACAGTTGAGGATCATATGATAAATAGTCATGGCTAAAAGCCTGATCCTATTCAGAATTTTTTTTCTCAATATCAAAGCATTATGGTTGCATTTGCTTAATAGGATTTTTTTCAGTTCTGTAATAATCAAAGGCAGTTAATATACCAAAGAGAGAAACACCAAGAATATTCACTCATCATAAAATATAAGCAGAAAGTGCAAGCTAATCTGCTACTTAGAGGTTTGATTCAACGTTGCACACGTTTGCTGTGAAATAACATTGCAATTGCTTAGAAACAAATTTCTTTGAATTCTTGAAAGGCTCAAGAGCCCAACTAAAGCAAACACTGACCACAAATATGGTGGCAATGTTGTTGTTTTGTTTTTATGCCAGTTAATTTCATCCAATGCATGTGGCTGAAGTCAGTTGTAGTTCTTGTGTTTCTCTTTTCTTCAGTGATGTTGATTGTTCACATCAGGTGTTCATCACTAATGCACAATCATTTAATTAGTCACTTATTTATCTTATTAACTTTACCTCTTTGATGACTTGTCATTTGACTTGAGACTTGCTTGTGACTTGGAAGGAATGTCTTGGTTCCTCCTCTGGTGAAATCAGCTACTGAGTTCATGGGTGGAACAAAAATATGGCAGGACATTTACTCTTTGGCCCCTGGACTACCCACCTCTGGTCTGCTGTAGTAGGCTTGAGGAGGTTCATGACGTGCTTGTCTTGTCTCAAGGGCAGCCACTAGGCCTTGTTTGGACTCAAGATCGACAAACTCTTTAATGAGGGCTTCTCGGAGCAGTTGTAATCAGTCTTTGTGAGAGCAGGCTTTTTTTGTTTTAATCTTTAACTGGTTCTACACCGTTAATCTTGCACTGCAGTTTTATACAACAAATGTTTTTTTTGGCACAACACAATTCTTAGCGTCAAATTACACTAGTGAATCAGGCATTTCATTATGATTGTAGAACCATCAACAGCTGACTATCATCACCTGATCTCATTTTGTTTTTATTTGCTACTGCAAACGTATTTGATAAAAGAGTTAGTAATTGTAATAAGAGCCCAACTAATGGAAGCACCAATTACATTATGGCGACGTCAAATGAAACAAACGTTAGATTTAAACCCCTGTTAATTATCAATAAGAACTTCTTTAGACATCTAACAGAAATAAAGTCAGTCTGGTTAGTAATAAGTGAAGCTGGTCCGGCTGTTTTTTGAGCTGTTTAATCCTCCTCTGCTGGGATCTTCAGAGATTGAATGTATTTTATCTTCAGTTGAATTCATCTAAGGCTGTGACTGCAGTCAGTTGTTGTGTTTCTATTTGTCTCTTTTTCTGTTCTCTTTGCTTCTGTGATTTTGCTTGTTAACAATCTTAGACAAGCTGAGAAGACTGTAAATAATTTATAAAGATTTTGTGGCTCAGATAAGGTCCAGTATGGTTTATTTATTTGCTCTTGGCTGATGTGTGGCATTACTATGGCCTGCTTTTGGCTCAGATCTGGAAAACAGGAGCGGTCCGCCCAATTGCCATCATTCCACGCTGCATGTGGGCCATATCATCATTCCACATGTGCCCAGATGTGGGCCGGATCTGAGCAGACAATATGTTGCTATCTGGGTTATTACAGCTAATATCAAATATCACCAATTAAATATTAAGTTACTTCTTAGTTATGCAATATATTTGTGAGATTTTTAAGGATTAAAATTTGTTCAGCTCTGTGCAGGGAAGGTAAGACTTACAGCATCTCTTTTCGTCACTCTTGTCAAAGCAGTCTGGAAAGCCGTCACACTGCGAACCTCCAGGAATACATTCACCATCGCTGCACATAAAATTTCCTGGAATGTTGCACTTTGTTGTAAAGTTATTTCCAGGTAGAATCTGGCAATCTAAGGAAAAGAGAAAGTTGTATTTACAAACAGTCTATTGAACACAGTAAAATCCCAAGTGTTAAATCAACACTCAGAGTGTTAAAAAAGTAACACTGAAGCGGTGTTAAAGTTAATGAGATAATTAGTTTAGCAATTGAGTGATGATTAGGGATGGGTACCGAAACTCGGTATTTAATCGGCCCCGGGGCTAAATTATGAAAGACCGAAGTATCGATAAGCTCTGACGTTAACGGTTCTGCTTTCGGTACACTGTAAAAAATGACTGTGAGATTTACAGGAAAACAATGTAAAATTCCTACAGAAAAGTCTTGTAAATCCAAAAACATATATTTTTTGTTTAAATCACAGTGAACTTTTGTAAACTATTAAACAGAATGTTTTGTTATATTTACAACATCGATATGCGATTATAATCAAATTTATTTGTTAAAACTACAAAGATTGGTATAAAAAACAGAGAAATACTGTAATACTCATAACAAAACAACTTTGTTCATTTGACATGAAAATATTGTAAAAACTAAAGTTTTAGTCAGTTGTTCTTAAAAATACAACTAAAGTAAATCACTATACAAGTTTATGCTGTACTTTTAACATGATTGATGCTAATTGAGGTAGTAAAAATGTTTTTACAAAAAAATTTATTGTGAACCTGAGAGGTTGCCTGTCTGTATTTAGATATAAAGATATAGGCTACAATTATAATAACATTGTTTTATAATTCAGGCTATTTGTAGCATATTGTAGAGTGTGTATAAGAAATTAAATTTATTGATATGCAAAGTAATAGGTACTGTTCAGTCCTAATCCTTATATGCCTTATGTTTCTTTTAGTCTTTAAATTTTAATGTAATTCTTAGCCTACTGGTTTTCTACATAGGTCTATTGATAAAACAATAGTAATAATTTGAGCATTGTGTCATTATCACAGGCTAAACAACCAAACAGTGCCTTCACTAACATCGCTTTATGATTTATTTGTAGCCTACTCTATTTATAGAGTATGTGTATAAGGAATTAAAATTATTGAGGCCTGTGGAAAGTAACACTTCTTTTCAGTCCTAACCATAATCCTTGTATGCTTTATGTTTCTTTTAGTCTTTAAATTGTAATGTTATACTTAGCCTACTGGTTTTCTATTTATATGTATAAATTATTTCAGCATTGTTTTGAGCATTGTATCATTATCACAGGCTAAACAACTAGTGCCTCCTCTAACCACAGACTTGTACTTGTCCTCTCTCATTGTGCTCTGCCACTGAGTCTGCTAATTTTGAATTTCATAGTTCGCAGATAAGCTCGTCTCTGATTGGATAATGACGTGAGGAGCGGGAGACGCTCACCTGCGGCTGACGTCAATAACGAGCGAGCCAGAGCAGCGCTTGCTAGAAAGAAAACAAAGGCACAGCAGAAGTCTTCGGAACAGTGTCTTTTAAAAGTTTTTATCTACAATTTTAAGAAGTTTTTAGAGGGTCTGCTGCTCTTCAATCGGAAAATTAAAAGTTTGCACGGTAAGCTTCAGTGTTTAGCCGACTTTTTTCGAGACCAAACGAAATTGTGTGCTGAAAGCACATGGTGTAAACTAGCTAGCTAGATCAATGCGTGATAACTTGTTTCAGCTGAAAAGCACAGGCAAACACTTGAAATCCCAAAAATGATCACCTGTGTCTTTTGTAAAAAGAAATTGGTTACATTAAGAGGCTATGTACTACATTGCAAAGTGCATAGGAATGAGCCCCGTTGTCTTTTTAAATGTGTTGGCGCAAACTGTAGTCAAACATTTACCACTTACTCAGCTTTCAAGGGCCATTTTTATCGTGTGCACAATGCACCGCAAGCTGCTCCTATAGCTGTTGTTGCAGATTTAAAATGCGCAGTTTCATTATGTGCCCGCCGTTTTCACACGGTGAAGGAGCTTGTGTCTCACTTACATGATCATATTGGCGAGGGCAGGTCTGTGTCATGTCCAGTAAGTGGTTGTAAACACGTGTTTACAAAAAGTCGTCATTTACTTCTCACATGTGTAGAAAGCATAAAGCATGCTCCCCAGATAACATTGATAACATGTACATGGAAACTCGCCCTCAGCCCCCAGATGTCATTGTCAGTACAGATGATTCAGAAAACACACATGAAGCCATGCCAACAGCTAGTGCAGCCAGTGATATGCCAGAGAATGATAGTCAGTCTTATGTCAGAAACATGTGTCTCTTTTACCTTAAACTGCAAGGACAGCTGCTAATTCCTGCCTCAACTATACAGACTATTGTTGAGGAAATGCAGAATGTGCACGAGTTAGGTCAAGCCTATACAATAACTAGAGTAAGTTTTTTTTTTTTTTAAATGATATGAGCCTATCAGATGAAGCAGTCTCTAAAATCTGTGACTGCATTAAAGAGTCAGATTTGTTCTCTGCCTGTCACCAGGGACAATTAAGAACTACATACTCTAGAAATCAGACATTCACAAAAATGTTTAATTACACAGAACCCCAAAAAGTGGCACTGGGAATGGATGAAAACATGAAACAAAAATTTGCTTACTACATACCAGTAGCAGAAACTCTGAAGAGCTTTTTACAGTCACGTTTAGGGAGGAATACACAGTCACAACAGTTTGGAGATCCTGATGTAGAGGTTTTTACGGATTTATATGATGGACAAAATTTCAAATGTCACCAGTTCTTCAATGAAAACCCTGAAAGCCTCAAACTGATTTTGTACCAAGATTCATTTGAAATTGTGAATCCCTTGGGTTCTGCTAAAAAGATGCACAAAGTTCTTGCAGTCTATATTTCATTAGCAAATTTACCCATTCATTTGCGTTCAAATACTGATAATATGTTTTTAGTCTTGTTGTGTGTTGAGGATGACCTTAAGCGTTTTGGAGTAGCCAAAGTTTTCTCAGAGTTGTTGGCAGATCTGAAATCCTTGGAGACAGATGGAATAAATGTAGATGGGCAAACAGTAAAAGGGGGTCTTTACTGCATTGCTGGGGATAACTTGGGTTCTCATTGCATAGGTGGGTTTACAGAGAACTTTAGCCGCTCTAAATATTTTTGCAGGTACTGTGAAATCACAAGAAGTGAGTTTGTGGCTGATCCGAATGTCTGTGGTCCTCTACGCACCCCAGAGACGTATGACGCAGCTGTTGCTGATCTCCAGGCTGAAAACATCCAAGGCGTCAGAGGGATAAAGGTAAACTCTATCTTTAATGCCCTTGAGTCTTTTCACGTATCCCAGCCTGGTCTCCCGCCCTGTTTAGGTCATGACCTCTTTGAAGGAGTCTTGTCATATGATCTAACACTGTACCTGAAGAACATTATAAAAAATGGTTCACATACTCACTCTTAAACAGGCGCATCAAACAGTTAAAGTACAAAGGATCTGAAGCACTCACAAAGCCATGTGCTGTCAACCCGGACAGTGCCAAGTTATCAGGGCAAGCCATTCAAAACTGGAACCTTTTGAGATTGCTACCAGTTTTGATTGGTGACAAAGTGCAAAATCATGAGGATGAAGTATGGCAGTTAGCTCTCCAGCTAAAAGACATTGTGGATCTTATTTGTGTTGAGAAAGATGTTGTTTCCTGAGGTGCAACTAAAACCCAAGCACCACTATTTGTGCCATTATTCAGCACTGATCTTGAAATTTGGTCCATTGATTAGGTTATGGTTTGAAAGTAAGCACAGTTATTTTAAAAGATGTGCCAGACACTTGAAAAACTTCAAAAACATTTGTCAAACTTTGTCGGAGCGTCATCAGATGTATCAGGCATATCTTTTAGCTGGGCAAGAATGCAGTATACTACTGCAAGTGAAGGACAGCTGTGCGTTTTATCCCAACCTCTACAGTAACACTATTAAACATGCAGTCAGGGAGTTAGCCTTTTCAGAAAACAATACCACAGTTACCACAGACATTCAGTACAAGGGCACTGCATATAAAAAAGGACAGTTTCTTGTGTACAGAAATTAGTATATGGAGTTTGGTGAACTTCTACTCATCTTGATTCATAATGACACATCTGTGTTTGTTTTGATGGATATCCACAAAGGCACCTTCCTCTCAGAATACCATCTATATTCTGTGACAAAGGACAGTCTTGGGTTACAGTGTATCAACATTAATGACCTGCCCGATTTCTATCCTTTGGTATCATACATTCTTGATGGATACCAAGTCATTCCACTAAAACACAGTATTGTGGAAAAATAAAGTCCAATTAAAGTTCACTTTTTACTGTAAATAATTTGACATTAATATAAGTGTTACCTGATGCATGTCCCTGCTCTGTTAAGTGTATGTACTGTATATATTTTCTGTTTTGTTTGAAGGTGCCATTTTGTCTTCAGTGCAAATATGACTGACTCAGAGCGAACCTTCCTAGATGTCGCCATAATGGAAGTCCTACCACAACTTCAAGCAGTAAACAAAAACATCCTGGAAGAGCACTTGCAGTCCATTGGAGTCGAGACGTATGATGATCTACGCTTCGTAACGGAGGCTGATTTGATGACAGCATTAAGACCTGTAGAAGCCAGAAAGCTTCTTTCTGCTTGGAAACGGAAATGTAGGTAAAAACACTATACACCACCACACAACTATTCAAAATCAACAGCAGACATGGAAATTGTGAAATATTTTACAGTGTGAATCAATCTTATTTTTTTTGCCATTTAAAGACCACACTCCCGAGAAGAGTTCACTATCATCTGTGGAAGCCTCACCTACCCAATCGCTGCCATCGCTCTCTGTTTCACCCCAAAGTTCATCGTCAAGCTCCTCCAGCAGCCCAGGACTTGACACACAGTGGGACGTCAACTTTGAAATTCCATGGAGTAAATTTCCTGAGGAAGTGATGCAGGCTTTAGAGAGGGGAAAAAGGCCTGGCACAAAACTAAGGAGGCAAATGGTCCGGATTGTTGTGACTGAGATGATGCAAAAATGCCCTCATGTAGGTAAAAAGCATTCCATTGACGTTGCAACAAAAATGGTGGCAAAATATCCCAGTTCTCTCCAAGATGTAATAGAGGGTGATATTGTTGGAACAGGCTACCATTCCCTTGTCAAACAGTTGCAAAACAGAATTGAAAATGTGAGGCTCACTTCAACACCCAAAATAAGAAAAAGAAAGCATCAGACCGATGACTCGGACCAAACAGACGAGATCCCATTAGAAGAGAGAGCAGCAATGCAGGACACTTATGGATGCATTAAATGGAATGTAAAAGTTCTGCCCCTTGAAGAAACTCAAGAGAGCCAGCAGCAAAAGATGGAAAAAGTCAAGGTGATGTTCCAACACTCTGATGCCAATCCAGAGGAGGTAAAATGTTTAATGAAGTCCACATTTTACACACAGCGTCAACATGTCAACCAGGGAAAAAGTATCAAATGCCTTAGAGAGGAGTGGCCGTTTTGGTTTGATGAACTTGGCATGTCAGTCCACTTTATGGAACTCACTGGGATTGACCTCAAAGAGACATTCACACGAAATTTGGATTTGAAAGGAAAAAGGCTTCTCGACTACATGACCACAGTTTGTGTCAACAAGAACAAGAAATTCCTTCAGAATTATGCAAGGCTTCAGAGGATGCGGGGACTGCAGAGTGGCTGTTCAGATGATGTGATAAAGATGATCCTGCTTCTGCTCAGCTACTTTGATGAGGAGGAGGAGTCCATGTTCTTCCATGTAGAAGATACATGTCTTGCAGAAGAGGTCCAACTGGAGCAAGTGCCTCTGACCCCCGTTGTTATTGTCTGTGGTAAGTCTGTTTCATATCTCTTTTTTTTAATTGCACTGTTTATAGAATTTGTCATGTGAGTGCAGCACTTATTAATATAACCTGTTAAATAATTTGTTCATAGGACAGTCCTGCTATTCCTCCACAAGGTACATGCTGAGTCTGGATCAGAACCTTATCAACACAAACATCTCCTCCTTCATTTCTGCATTGTGCCTCATGTTCGGGAGCTACTACTGTTTTAATATTCACTATCCATCTGAGCTGGCTTCAACTCTGGAGATTCTTCAAAGGTGAGTAAACATGGCTTACTCATTTCTCAGACCTGGGACTCTGGGACCTGGAGTCCGGCTCAGAGGTCCCGGTCTTAATCCGGACCTTAACTAAGGCCGGGACTCGAGACCGAGGGTCAGACCCAGACTAAGAGCCGGACTTGAGCCCGGTCTTAGTATGGGTCTGACTCTCGGCCTTGCCTCTGGGTGTGGCCTGAGTCTCGGTCTTGGTTCGGCTCTGAGTCTTGGCAAGGCTCAGACTGTTTTTTTTATATATGCATGTCAAAAGTTTGGAAACTACTATTTTTATTGTTTTTGAAAAAAGTCTCTTCTGCTCACCAAGGCTGCATTTATGTTGTTAAAAATACAAAAAAGCTGTTATATTGTGAAATATTATTAAAATGTAAAATAACTTTTCTATTTGAATATATTTTAAAGTGTAATTTATTCCTGTGATGCAAAGCTGAATTTTGAGCATCACTACAATGCTCAAAATTCAGAGTCATGTGATCCTTCAGGAATCATTCTAATATGATGATTTGATGCTCAAGAAACATTTGATTATTATCAGTGTTGAAAACAGTTTTGTTTTTTTCATTCTTTGAATATAAAGTTCAAAAGAACAGTATTTATCTGAAATAGAAAGCTTTTGTAACATTGTAATACTGTTCAAAAGTTTTGGGTCGGTAAGATTATTTATTTCATTTATTTTTTAGGAAAGAACTTAAATTAATAAATGTATTCAGCAAGGATGCATTAAATTGATCAAGTGACAGTATAGACATTTATAATGTTGCAAAAGCTTTATATTTCAAATAAATGCTGTTGTTTTGAACTTTATTCATTACATAATCCTGAAAAATTGTACACAACTGTTTTTAACATTGATAATAAGTGTTTCTTGAGTAGCAAATCAGCATATTAGAATGATTTCTGAAGGATCATGTGACTCTAAAGACTGGAGTAATGATGCTGAATATTCAGCTTTAAATCACAGAAACAAATTGCATTTTAAAATATATTGAAATAGAAAGTTATTTTAAATTGTAAAAATATTTCACAATAATACTGTTTTTGCTGTATTTTGGATCAAATAAATGCAGCCTTGTTGAGCAGAGGAGACTTCTTTCAAAAACAATCAAAATAGTACACTTTCCAAACTTTGGACCGGTAGTGTGTATATTGTTTCTTGTAGTTATTTTTTTATAACTGATCAATTAATATGCTTTAATATGCTTTTGTTCTACAGGTGTTTTTTCTCGATAAACCCAGAAAAAGGAACCAAAGTAGAGAATAAAAACTCCAAGCGTCGTCTCAACGTGAACCCTCGAGTCCTCACCCTGATACAGGAACTCTCCGATCACGAGTGGCGTTAAGCCTAAATATGGACTCTTTCTGTGGACTCTGACTCTTTGTTTGAGAATAACTTTCTGTTTGTTTGAGAAGAGGTACTTTTAGTTTTCACTTTGTTAAATCCACAATGTGTATTATGTTAATAAGACACTATATATATTTTTTTGTCTTAAAGATGCACTAACTTTTTCTCTGTTTGTTTGAGAAGAGGTACTTTTAGTTTTCGCTTTGTTAAATCCACAATGTGTATTATGTTAATAAGACACTATATATATTTTTTTGTCTTAAAGATGCACTAACTTTTTCATTGTTTGTTTCAGAAGAGGTACTTTTAGTTTTCGCTTTGTTAAATCCACAATGTGTATTATGTTTACTAAGGCACTATATCATTTTTTTTTTTTTAAGTCTTAAAGGTGCACTTTTTCTGGTAGCGAGTCCGCCACCTGCTTGTTTCATGAAGATGTTCTTTCTTTGCGGGAATGTTTCACAATATGGTATAAAACTTATCTATCTTGCATTTATTCAATTAGAACTGTTTTTATTGCAAAAAATACCTTAACAAACGTGAGGGGGCTCGCCTGTAGATCTGACCTGTAACTTGGCCATTTGGCATCACCTGATTGTCTCCATGGAGATAGATAAGTTGTATGCCATACTGTGGAACATTCCAGACAGGGAGAGTGTGGGTTGTTGTTGTGTGCCTGGCACATAAACTTTGTTTCAAACTTTGAAAACTTTGTTTGAATAAAAATTCATCCAGTTGTTTACAACTATTGACGATGGCTGTTAAATAAATTTCTCAAGTTATATTTTGCTCTCTTGTCTTTTCTCAAGATGTGTTTTTGAGATTTACCACAATAACTTCATTATTAAAACATAAAAATACAGCATATTATGAATAGATTTTATGTATAATATACAGAATATCTCAATTTAAAATGCAAAGTTTTTCTGTTGTTTTACCGGTTAAAATGCGTTTTGTTTGATATTTCCCTGTTAATTGTATCATTTATTGATGCACAATAAGCAATTATTACATGTAAAAAATACAGGAAATAGTCAATTTTGCATAACTGTGTTGTATATAAATAAACAAGTTTTTTTGGTAGACTTAACAAGTTTGTAATGTGATTCAGCTGTGATTTCATTCACTGTAAATCAATTTACATATTGTGTCAGTAAAGTTATCTACTGTGCTGCTGTATTTTTTACAGGAATTCTCTGGTAACCATAGCTGCCAGCGTTTTCCTGTAAAAACAACAGTTTTTTTTTTACAGTGTAGGCCTACTGGAGAAATTAAGAAAAACATTTCCTATTTATTATTGCTAAATAAACGTTACCTAGCATAGTTTAACTGACCAACCATTTCTAATTTGTGATAATATTAAAGACATTTACCTGCATTTTCGTTATTCGCAATCTCACACGCGAAATGTCCGTCTGTCCCGCAGTACAAAGAGCTCGCACGCACACAACACGAAAGCTTGCGCTAAATAGAGTGACGATGGCGGAGAGAACCAAACGGTCTAAAGTATGGTTACATTTCACTCGAGTGGATGCAGACAATGCTCGTTGCAACAAGTGCAACAAGATTTTTGCTTGTAAGAGCGGAAACACAAGCAATCTGTCAAAACATCTTTCAAAAGTACATTATGTGCAGACAGAGAAATGCAAAGTTTTCGACTGCCTAGCTACTAGTTCATCATCCACGTCCTCAGGTAGGTATGCTAGCAGTCTTCCTAAATAACACCGACATAAACATCGCATAAGGTTTCTTTAAATTAGTATGTAATAATTTAATAAACACACATCACATAAAAAAATAGCCTACATATAAATCTTTAGAGTATTTTTTCTGCAGTAGCCTAAATAAATCTTAAACATTAAAAATGCCTTCACAGTACTGCATTTAAAATAGATTATTAATAATAAACTGTGCTTAAGAAATTATAAAGCAGAGCTTAGCTAAAAATGTATGTGTAGAGATGAAATACATTAACTTTTTTTTGTGTGTGTACATTGCAAGAGGTTCCAAACCTATATAACTTGTAAGCCCAAACAGAGTTAACTAAATAATGTGAATGTAAAGCTGCAGTTACAGTGAACCAACCCACTCCTGCATCTGGTCCAAGCAAAAGACAAGCCCGAAGCCCCTTCACACTGGCAGCTAGTGGGAGGATGCCCGAGGAGAGAGTGAATGAGTGCCACTTAGCCTTGACCAAGTTCATAGTGAAAGGCCTACATCCCTTTGCAACAGTGGAGTCCAACTGTTTTAGGTAACAGTCTGTCAGTATACAGTATATACAGAGTTGTATTAAATATAGTAGGATATAGTAGAATTATAAAAGTCTCATCACTCCACAATAAAATAAACAGCAACACAATAATTAAATAATGATAGTATAACAAATGAAAGAATGGATTATTTATTTGTTTTATTATTTTTTTTACTGTAGGGAGATGTGCAAGGCACTCAACCCCAAATATACCCCTCCCTCCAGGAGTTATCTCAGTGACACATTAATTCCCTCCTGGTATGATGTTGAAAAGGCCAATGTGATCAGTGAGCTGAAGGATGTGCCAAAGCTGGCCATCACATCAGATGGGTGGACCAGCCTCTGTCAAGACCACTATCTTACTGTTACAGTGCACTACACATGTCAGGGAAGTGTAAAACAGAAGGTCCTCCACACCAGAGCAGTGTACCAATCTCAAACTGGTGAAGTAGTGGCAGAGGAAATCTCTGACATTCTAGAAGACTTTGAGATAGAGCCAAGCAAGATTGTAGCTGTGACAGTTTATAATGCTGGCAATATGGATGTTGCTATCAAGAAGCTACAGATCCTAAAAATAGGATGTTTTGCACATACGTTGAATCTAGCAGCACAGAAAATCTACAAAATTGCTTCCATTGATAAATGGGCAGCCCGAATCAGAGCAGTGGTCGTGTGGTTCAAGAGGTCCTCCCTTTCCAAAACAGTGTTGACGGAAAAGCAGCAGCTCATTGGTAAGTCAGTTTAATGTATTATGCAAATGTTTTTTTGAAATTTACACATTTAACAATTTAATGCAATAATCAAGTGTGTGGTAATTAAATGCATGTTGTTTGTTGTTGTTTCAGGCCTTCCACAACACTCCCTCATCCTTGATGTCAAGACCAGATGGAACTCGCTCTACCTAATGATAGAGAGATTCATGGAGCAGTATCCAGCAATACAAGCAGCAGCCTTGGACCCACGACTTCGAAAAGCAATCACCAAGGACAACCTGGACCGTCTGAAGGATGAGGACTTCCATAAGGCTGAGGAGTTTGTCCAGCTCATGAGAGTCCTCTATACATCCACACTATGTGTGTCATGTGAGAAAAATGCCACCTGTGGACAGATCATACCCATCCTTCAAAAACTGGAAGAGCATTTTACTATGAAGGATGAAGATACAATGTTTGTAGGATCCATAAAAGAGAAGGTGTGGGAGAACTTCTCCCAGCGCTATCAGGATGATGATATACAAGCCTTCCTGCATGAGGCCACAGCAATGGACCCCATATTTAAAGGGAGGTCAGTAAGCAGGGCTCGAAATTGCGACCATTTTGGTTGCATATGCTCCCGAAATGTAATCTGTGCGACTCCAAAATATATTTGGGAGCATTTGTGCGAGTGCAAATAATTGTCGTGGTGCGAACTCGAAACTAAACGTTTGCGAATTACTGCACAGCATGTCCCACGTGACTGGGAGCTAAAGCAGGTTAAAATTTTCATTTGCGCGCTGGTCTGAAGTGCGCTTTTTCTGAGCCTGTGTACCCGAAACGTGCAAACTAAAACAGTGCCTGATTACTAAACTAAGTTATCTTTTGAGCTAATACTGTCAAAACACACAAGGTTTACATATAGACTCAGTTGTTTATGTTTGGAATGAAAGTAAACCGGTAAGTGGAACGGATGCGTGCCTGTATATTAGATGCGTGCAGCTCTTAAAGGTACAGAATTAAACATGTAGCCGACTGTCATTAAAGGGATGGTTCACCCTAAAATTTTATTTCTGTCATTATTTACTCACTCACATGTTGTCCCAAACCTGTATTCATTTATTTCATGTGTTGAACACAAAAGAAGATATTTTTAAGAATGTGGGTAACCAAACAGTTGCTGGTCCACTTGATAGTAGGATATAAAACAATACTATGGAAGTCACTCTGGACCAGCAGCTGTTTGGTTTTCCACATTCTTAAAAATAGCATGCATGTTCATCAGAAGAAAGAAACTCAGGTTTAAAACTAATTTTGAGTGAGTAAATAATGGTATTAATATAAAACACTATGACAGAATTGACAGACAGATGATACAATTTATTATTTAATGTTAAAAGAGCAAAACACAAAGAGAAAAACATAACTCACTACTCTTGACTAAAAATAATACAATTACTTTAATAGGAATCAATCTATATAGTGTTTTATATTTGTTAATTAAATTTCTTGAATGCTCCTGCTAAATATGCCTATTGTACCTGAAAATTAAACACTGTTTGTATATTATTTGTAGTTGTAATGTGTATCTTTTTTCTTATTTTTTCATAGCAAAGATAAAATAATGAAAAAGATTTTTATCTTCGCCCACTTTGGCCTAAATATCCACCATTATTATTTATATTTTGTTACCTTGAAAGGCTTTGTCTTTATAATAGGTAAATTAATTTGACCGTACTGCTCAGACAAACTGGTAAAACTAACATGACAAGAATCGTGATAAAATCGTGAAATGTCTAAAAAAAAATGTTTTATATTTTTGGCATATCGCCCACCCCTACTTGGAACTGACTGTTGTTTTGACCACACTTTTAATTTTCCAAAATTGAATTTGTGTGGAAATATTACCAAGTCTGTAAACAGCCATTAACAGAAGCCAGAGACTCTGAAGATGGACACAAAGAAAATAAAATACTGTAGCAGCCTGAGCAAGCTCAACGTTCACTATGCGAAATATAGAAATTAAATCCTAAATATTGAATTGGGAGTGGGGGTCTATAAGAATGTATTTCTGAGGGGAACTGTTTTGAGAAAAGTTTAAATGACATGTTCTTGTCATCTTGCCTCTGTATATTGTATGTATAAAAAACAAAGCACTGCAGCTTAAGGATCAGGTTTAATTGATGAAGCTTTTAATCATCAGGAAGGATGTTGCCCGCCCTTCTGCTCAATTGGCAGTTGTGTTGCCCCTTAATATTCAGTGGGTGCTCCTAAAAAATTGTGGTGCTCCTAAATTCTTGAAGTTGGGAGCACCAGTGCTACCAAGTAAAAAAGTAAATTTCTACATTCCTCCACTGGACCATTCCTCCATTGCACATAAAAAGGAGTGCCTTAGAGGAGCTATTGTCAGAGGAGGACAGGGAGTTGAGGTTGAGGATCCAAAAGGACACCTCGTCCCTCACCCTCATTGAACATGTTGAACGCTACAAAAGCCTGCCTCCCATTCCCATGGCTGAAGATCCAGTGATGTGGTGGTGGGAGAAGAGAGCTGATCTGCTCCTCCTCACAACCATTGCAACAAGTTACCTCTATGCTCAAGCCTCCTCCACCCCTAGTGAGAGGGTATTTTCAACTGCAGGGAACACAATAAGCCAAGAGAGGTCCCGACTTCTGCCAGAAAAGGCAAATATGTTGATTTTTCTCCAGAAGAATGGTTAAAACCTGTTAGTCCTTTTGCAGCCTACCTGCATGCCCCAACTGTGTTCCTTTAAACCACTGCACATTATTTTACAGGAAAATTGTGTTTATTTATTTGTTTTACAATCATTTGTTTTGTTTGTATATTTGCTCAAACATTGCTGTTTGTTAGGCTATAGATAATTATTTTATTTTACATTTAAAAAAATAAAGTGTTGTTAATTCTGTTCTCAATTTGTTTCTTTTTTTCATAAAAATCACAACAAAAAGTACCGATAAGAGTACCGTTAAAGTACCGGATCGATAAGTGGTATCGATAAAAGTAGTAATACAGTTAAAACCTTAACGATACCCATCCCTAGTGATGATTGAGCATTAATGAAGAACACCTGCTGTTAACAAACTGATTCCCTGAAAAAAAGAGAAACAAGAACAGAAAAAAGAGACGAGATGACTAGAAATTCAAGAACTACAACTGACTTCAGCCACAGCCTTAGATGAAATCAACTGAAAATAAAAGACATTAAATTTCTGAAGATGTCAGCAGAGGATGATTAAACAACTCAATAAACAGCATTGCCAGCTTCACTCATTACTAACCAGTTTGACTTTAGATATTGATGTTAGTGCTGGGCGGTATGACCAAAAATGTATATCACGGTATTTTTCTAAACTATACCGGTTTCACGGTATATGACGGTATTTATTTTTTTCATGCATGACCGGGTGTTAACCACATTTTCTACTGACTGAGGGAAAACTGCAGTAGATTGACTTACAATGCCATATTTTAGTGTCATGATGAGTGAATATTGTAGAAAAATTCCACACTCAATATGTGGACATTAACGTTTTAAATATAAATTAGCTTTTTGAGATGCACAACGGCTCAGCTGTTACTTTATTTGGAACTATTTTCATTGATGATATAGAGCAAAATCATGCAGTACTTGTTTATTTATCTGTTGTATTAAATAAATATATCACATTTGCAAACTCCCCATATAATTATTAAAAGCTGTCACTCTCCTGATCGCGATCTGTGGGCGCACAGAAATTAAGAGCGCGTGAGTGAGTTCAAGACCCAAAAGCACGTGCAAATGTGATACATTCTGTCAGAACCTGCGGGAATGAGTATAATTATTATTAATAGCCGCAATCCCGCGCCGAAATTCAAGTTCTTCTCTGTGTTCTCTGCTAAAAACCCAACTGTGAATGATGCGAATGGCGTTACTATGTTGTCAGTGAGAATCTGCAGCCCGAGGCGGGGATGATTTGTGGTGTGCCAGCAGAACAACAACAGTGCGCTACATGTTTCCTACATGTTTCTTTCACCCCAGTAATCCCTGATAACGTTTAAATGGCTTACTCGATTCCGGTGGCGCTGCTGAGTCCAGTCGCCTGTGAATTAGCTCCGCTCAAAATTGTGCTTTTATGTGCTTTTATGTGTTTTTTTTTACTTCTCATCTTACACGTGTAACGTCAACAATGATTATGTACGACAAAATAACACTTTTGGACATTGGACAGCGCTACACTAACCTGTTCCAGGATACTTTACCCACGGATCCAGCATGGCCATTGGAGATACTTCGGAACACCGAGGTTAACAAATGCCACCTCAATAACCCCAGGAGGCGAAAGAAACACAGCGGGAAACGTGCTGGAATTCGTAACAGACTGAGGAAAAGGGCTCACAGTCCTCCTCTACCGAGTATTCTGCTCGCTAATGTCCAATCCTTGGAGAATAAGATGGACGATCTTAGAGCCAGGATAAGTTTCCAACGGGACATTAGAGATTGCAACATCCTTTGTTTGACCGAAACATGGCTCACGCCGACGGTCCCGGACACCGCTGTAACGCCGTCTGATAACTTTTCTGTTTTACGGATGGACAGGACAGCCGAGGCCGGGAAAACCAAAGGTGGTGGAGTGTGTTTCTTTATTAACAAAAAATGGTGCGACCCCAGGAATATCTCCATTCTGTCGCGTTCCTGCTCGCCTCATCTGGAGCATCTCTCCATCATCTGCCGCCCATTCTATCTGCCCCGGGAATTTTCATCAGTCATCGTTACTGCCGTTTATATACCACCACATGCAGATACTAGCTTGTCTTTGTCCAAGCTCCACGACGAGCTCAGCGGATATATAAACAAACATCCTGATGCTGCATGTATCGTCGCGGGGGACTTTAACAAAGCCAACCTCAAGAAGGTAATGCAGAACTTTTATCAGCATATATCCTGTCCAACCAGAGGACTGAATACTCTCGATCATTGCTACACCCAGTTCAAAAATGCCTACAAAGCCCACTCACTGCCGGCTTTCGGAAAATCAGACCATGTCGCCATCTTCCTCACACCGGAATACAAACAACGGATTGTCCAAGCCCCCCCGGTGGAGAGAGAAGTGACACGCTGGTCCGCCCACTCTGAAGCTACGCTACAGGCGTCGCTTGATGACGTCGACTGGGACATGTTCCGGGCGAGTTCATCTGACGTCAGCGAATTCACGGATGTAGCATTAAGCTTTGTCTCCACGCTAACCGAACAGGCCACTGAAACGGTAACAATAAAGACTTTCTCTAATCAGAAACCGTGGGTGGACAGAACAATCCGTGATGCGGTTAACCATCGCACTGCCGCATACAACGCCGGTATTTTGTCAGGAAACATGAGTGAGTACAAGGCATCATGCTACTCTCTCCGTCGGGCAGTTAGAGCCGCAAAACGCCGGTACAGTGAGAAAATTGAGTCACATTTCCAGCTCAATGACTCTTGACGCATGTGGCAAGGACTAAAGACCATTTGTTCCTCTGGAAATAACTCCTCCGCAGAGGTGAGAGCAGATCCGTTGCTGGCCGAAGAATTAAACACCTCCTACGGCCGCTTTGAATGTAACGGCGGCGCGACTCTGCCGATCAGCGCGTCAGAAAGTGGCAGACAGAGCAGCGATGATTATGCTATCACCTTTTCAGAGGACGACGTTCGGAGGGAACTAAGGAGAGTGAACGTCAGGAAAGCAGCAGGACCTGATGGGATTACTGGCCGCGTTCTGAGGTCCTGTGCTGATCAGCTTGCTGGTTTGTTTACTTCCATCTTTAATGAGTCCCTTGCTACCTCTGTTGTTCCCACTTCATTTAAAAAATCTGTCATAATCCCTGTGCCTAAGAACAGCAAACCCTCTTGCCTGAATGACTATCGCCCAGTTGCCCTCACATCGACAGTCATGAAGGTTTTTGAGAGACTCTTAAAGAAACACATTTGCTCCTCCATCCCTGCTACCTTGGACCCTCTTCAGTTTGCCTATCGGCCAAATAGGTCTACTGATGATGCCATCTCCCAGGTCCTGCATTCGTCCCTCACACACATTGACAGTAAAAATGGCAACTATGTCAGGCTGCTATTCATAGGCTATAGCTCAGCTTCCAACACTATAGTCCCCACCAAGCTAGCTGTCAAACTCTCAGACCTCGGCCTAAACACTTCACTCTGTGACTGGATTCAAGATTTCCTCACCGCCAGACCACAAGTGGTGAAAGTCGGCCAGTTCACCTCCAACTCCATAACCCTGAACGTAGGAGCCCCACAGGGCTGTGTCCTGAGCCCCCTGCTCTACTCTCTCTACACACACGACTGTGTGTCCTCTCACAGCTCCACTTCTATTGTCAAATTTGCTGATGATACTGTGGTTCTGGGCCTCGTTTCCAACAATGATGAGGCCGCATACTTGCAGGAGGTGGAGAGACTCACATCATGGTGCCAGGACAACTGTCTCTCTCTGAACGTGAGCAAAACCAAAGAGCTGATTGTAGACTTCAGGAAGAGACAGCAGCAGCCCTACACTCCTCTCATGATCAGTGGGACCCCTGTGGAGAGGGTGAGCAGCTTCAAGTACCTCGGTGTAAACATCTCCGAGGACCTGACTTGGACTGCACACATCCAAACACAGATCAAGAAAGCCAGGCAAAGACTGTACCATCTGCGACAGCTGAGAAAATTCAGGGTCTCACCAGCTATCCTGAAAACTTTCTATTCAGGCACCATAGAAAGTGTTCTGACTCAGTGCATCTCAGTGTGGTATAATAATGCCACAAACCAGGACTGCAAAGCTCTACAGAGAGTCGTGCGCTTAGCTGAGCGCATCTCAGGGTCTGCGCTCCCCTCTCTGCAGGTCATCTACCTCAAACGCTGCAAAAGCAGAGCTGCTAAAATAATCAAGGACTCAACCCACCCCGGTAACCATCATTTCTGTTTACTGCCATCTGGCAAGCGCTTCAGGAGCACAATGGCTAAAACTGAAAGACTGAGGAGGAGTTTCTTCCCTCAGGCCATCAGGCTCCTTAACTCAGTCTCATAACATCATTACATCCACAGGACTCAATTTAAAAAACTGTAAACACATCCATTATTCTCCATCATCCACACTGCTGCTATGTGTACATACCCGGTACATCCTATTTGCACATTCTCTTGCACATCCGTGTTTTTTATTAATATTATTAATCCACAGTATACTGTATTGCACATTTTATCTCATTGCACATCTTACTCATTTTATTTTATTATTTGTTCCCTTTTTTCATTCTCACCTATATTTATATATATATTCTCTTGTGTTATGTTTCATTGTTTTATTGCTTATGTTATTTTTATTTTATTTTCTATTTTATTATTATTATATTTTTATTTTTTTCACTTTCCATTGAGCGGACCTGTCCTGACCTACATTTCACTACTGATTATACCCCGTATGATTGTGTATGTGACAAATAATAAAGAACCTTGAACCTTGAAATGGAGTGAACACGGAGCAGTTTTTCCGTGAGCGGGAATGTAAAACCCGGAGTGGATCCAGAGCGGAGTGATTACAGAATGCTTAGAGTGGAGAGAGGAACGTGCTTTAATCCACTCCAGGCTTTGATCACATCCCCCTCAACAGACTGAATGCACCTCGTCTTTCCTTAATTTAAGACCTATTCAAGCTAAAATCAAGACAGTTATAACACTATTTCAGAAGTGTAAGCGTATTTACGGTCTTAAAATTATGAAAAGTGAATTTAAGACAGTCGGGAACCCTGCAATTGACGGGAATCCGTCGTATGGACGGAGAACTGTTGTGTGTGAGAGGCGCGGGAGCTGGTGGCAGCGGTCGGTGGATATGTGGTGCGGTCGATGTGGATATTGTGGATGACTTCTCTCTCATCACATTCTACTAGTGCTTCAGTTTCGGAACTTTCACGCTTAGTAACACATGCAACTGTATCCTCGCCAAAATGCAATAGTGAAAAGAGACCCCTCTCTAACAGTGTCGCGTTCCGAGCTTTATTTAAATGAGACCGGTATTGCGGTATTTTAAAAATTAATATCATAAGAAAAATAAACACCGTTATTCGGTATGAAGCGGTATACCGCCCAGCACTAATTGATGTTTTAGTTTAGTTTGAATTACATAATCGAGGTCAGTGTTTCCTTTAGTTGGGCTCTTGACCCTTGACTTACAAAATTACAATTATTTTGGTTGTCATATTTGTGTTTGTTTAGACATGTTTGCTATGGCAATTGGGTATTGATGGTTATGTTTCAATAAAGAAATCATCAGCAATCAGGGACTTTCATAACTGATTTTGTTGAGAGCATCATCATTGAATGGTTTAATACTCAATTTTGTTTCACATGAGATATAAAGCTTGATCCAACAGTTTTAAAATTAGTCTGAAATACTTTTAAAAGTAAATTGCCACAAGAAGCTTAACATTGCATTACCATACAGACATCAAGAATCAGCGTATGAATCTCAACAATGGTGACAATCAACATATTCTGATAAACAGATCAACGGTTAACATCACAAAACATGCTACTAAAAGTCACAACAAAATAGCAAAACAAAAGGAAATAGTAAGAATAAAAGAAGATACAAAAGTCAGCTGCATAATTTATTCATGTTGCATTGCATGCTGGGAGCCATAGATGAGTTTTGATTGGTGCTCCCAGAATGCACTGCAACGTGGAGCTTTATGTTGACGTCACCATTTTTTTGATTCATATGCTGATTCTCGATGTCTGTTTGATAAAATAAGCAAAGCTTTTAGTGCGGGATAAGTTTCTAAAGTCTTTCAGATTAAACTTAAAATTGTCAGATCTTAAACTATGTATATCATAAGCTCAATGACAGAATTAACTAATGAATCTACCAGTGGTTATACTCCAAATTAAATCAGTCAGTCAAGCCACTATATGCTTATGTCTTTATTAGAGCTGCAACTAACGATTATTTTGATAATCGATTAGTTGGCCGATTATTCTTTCGATTAATCGAGTAATCATATTAAATAACATTATTTCATTTTATTGACAAAAAACACACAATTCCACATTCTGCTCAATGTCCTTCAAACAAACTGAATGCTATGAAAACATACAGTGCTTAATTTATTAGACCACCTGTCATAAAGAGAAAACAAATATTTTAGGAATCTGTCAAAAAATTGTTTAAATCTAAAAAAATTATTGTCTTTTATTGGGAAAATTACAAACATTACAAACTTGCATTGTTTATGTACTTTTTGACTGTAATTTGGTATCTTAAAAAACACACTATAAAGTGTTCTGCCTTTCTTTCATAGATAACAGCAATAATTATATTATAGCCTACTACTGTTACTAAAGAGCTTACGTATTTTGGAGGACTAACCAATACAGAAAGCTAAAACATGATTTTGGTAATCACCAATGCTGTTTGTTTAGAGCAGCAGTGGCACAAACCTTACATAATTTGTTAAAAACCTTACATACATTTGTTAAGAATTGTATATAGTGAATATAGTTTAAATCTCTTTTAAAAATGTAAATAATAATAAAGATAATAAAGACAACAGGTGAGGAATGTTCTGCAGGAACACATGTTCACTTGTCACAGTCATATCTTACTGTCATTTCTTTATCTATATGTAAAAGGTGGTTATGGGGCTTCTCATATTTATATTCAGACAATTACATGCTGTTATCCCAAAAAGAAAGTACATTTTTGACATGCAATTCCCTTTTCTACCAGTAGGTGTAAAATGGAAGGTTGAGAAAAATGTCCACTGTCCCCTTCTATTGATTAACACTGGTCTCATGTAGGGATGCAACGATACCATTTTTTCAGAACCGATCCGATCCGATCCCGCAAATTCTGAGGATCGGCCGATACCGATCCAATCCGATACCAGCGCATTTTTTTTTATATATATATATTTTTTTTTTATGTAACTTAGAATTTATATACTTCTCTGTGTTGACCCGATCGTCACTCTTCTGTGTGTTAAACACAATCTATTACAGTGTTTCTCAACTGGTTGGTCAAAAGTGCTGGGTTTGCAGCCCAAAAGTGGGTTGCGAGACCGTTCTGAGAGGGTCGCGGATTGTTTACAGCCAAAGAAACGACATCAACAAAAAACGTAATTCTAAATGCTTTTCTGATGCGAGACTTTTATTTTAAAAGACGTGCATGAAAGCTGTTGTCACTTCTGTCAGATTCTGACTCCGAGGCAGTCTAAGGAAAGAAAGAGTGCCTGAGAAAAACGCGCTGTCCCAATTCAGTATCTGAGGTCAGATGAGATGTTGACAGGCTTAATGTTAATGTCATTATTCCACGTAGGGCTGTGCGATATGACGATATATATCGGATGGACGAAATAAAAAGTCTATCGTTTCATATTATGTTCTATCGTTTATATCGTGGTGTCACAAAATACATTGTTTCCGGTAATACCTTTTCATCATTTGGGTGACTGCGATCTTTATACGCCGCCCACCACAGGGCGTGAAGGGGACACAGACGCAGGTGGAGAACGACCAGCTCGTTCCTAAACGAGGGACTGCATCTGTAGCATGGTCACGCATTTTTAAGCACTACAGTTTTAAAACAAACGATTTTAAGCCGTTGAAACTCAAACAACAGAGCTATATGCGTGCGCCGTCTCTTTCTGTGTGAGAGGAACGCGCCTTTTCTTTTTTGCCGACTTTGAACAATTACATAAACACACGTATATGCGTCAAAATCCCTGTCCTTACGAGTATCCTCAAACACAGCGATTTAGGTCTTAAGAGCGAGTAAACGGCAGAAAGAGAAAACGCAATGTAACAATGTATTAGATCCGGACTTCGGTCTTAAAGGGGAAGCTGTCCAATATTCGTTCTGTCTGCCATTCATGTTAATCATAGCATACTGCTAGAAAATCTCTCACTGCTCTTGACTAAATCACTTTTGTAACTTTTTAATGAGAATAAATAAAAAAATAATAATGATATATTTATAATATGTATAGAATCTATACATAATACACGTGTTAATTATATATTTCATAGATAGATAGATATAATTAACATAGTGAAGACTAATTAATTTACACAATGTATGTAGTGTTTCTTATTTATTGTAGTTTTTTGTCCTATTTGTCCTATTGCAATTAGTTTCTTATCTTTATTTCATCACTGGCTGTTTATTTATCTTCAGTGAGGTTGAGTTGTTTTTTCTCTCTCTCTTTAGGCTTGTATTAGTTTGATATTGACATTGGTGACAAGGATTATGAAAATGATATGGTATTAAAGATTTTAATACAATAAAAACCTTTTTTTATCACTATATCATGATATATATTGTTATCGTGATATACAATTTGTCATATCGTGATATAAGATTTTGGTCATATCGCCCACCCCTAATTCCACGTTATTTTCGTAACACGTTATGAAATAAAAAGTCTCTCACCTCAGAAAAAAACGAACTGTCCTGTCAGATGTTATAATGTGCTGGTGGCACACGCTCTTCTATAGCACGCGCGAACGCGGCACTGTGCTGTAATGTTATATAACTTCACTAAAGCGCAGAAACTACAAGCATGCAGCAGTACAGTACAATAAAAGTAGCCTACAGCACCAACAAATCACATAACTGTACTGCGTGTGTTTGCTGGGAAGGAATTGCATGACGGTGTGCTATTCATTCTATTCAGGAGCAGTTTCCACGTTTTATTAACAGTCACCTAGGTTGTTTTCATAAGTAAAAAATACCATGATATTTTCACTTTGTGTCATTTTGTAGGCTATATGTTTAAATCAGTGGTTCTCTACCTATTTTTCGACCGCGCAGCACTATGGTCCATGTGCAAGTCTCACAGGCCGCACGCATATAATTTACATATTAGTCACCAAGACAAACCAACCAGATTTATAATATTATTTATAGGCTAAATATAATGATATCTAAACGATTGCATTTATTTAAAAAAATAAATAATTCTACTCACCATTAATAAAACACCTGATGCTGTCGGGAGCTGACCAATTACATTTAACTGCTGGTTATATTCTGTATAATTATGTATGTGATGAACAAAAATCTTGAGAAATTCTGCTGGAAAGGAGTAACAGCACAATAAAGTTGTGATTGTAATTTACAGTCTGTAAGATGTGCGGAAGCGTGACTTGACACGCGACATTGCAGAAAAGTTCACAAATGTAGCCTATGTTGATCCAAATATGGAGAGCATTTTCGATTTTAATAATCTAAGGTTCTCTCCAGAGATGTTTTGCCACATTTTCTGTAATTAAGGATGATGTTTCTTTTTACCTGAACATGTTCAGTGTGAGGCAAGCACTGCTGAATCTGATATTGTTCCTTCGCTGGCATTTTCCACATTTCGTTTCCTCTCTTAACAAATGTGTCCATTCTGATGCTCAATTTTACCGAACGAACGGCTGCTGATGACTATCTGAATTAAATTCTGCCAAAGTGCGCGCTTGTTAAATGCATAACATTAATTACATGAGTGCATATAGTCTGCTCATGCCTAAAAATAATATATGAAAAACTAAATTATTTGACATAACAAAAACATAGCTTTTATTTGTTTCGTATATTTTTTAATTAATGTAAAAATTAAAAACGAATTGTAGAACTGAAAGTATTTTTTTGTTCAGCATGGTGGGTCTCGGGTTGAGAACCACTGCTTTAAATAAATGTGCTGGCTCATACCAAATTAATTTAGGTTACGTTATAGGCTGTTTATTCAGTTATATATTCATATTCATAACAGTTTTGACTTAAACTTGCTTTGTTATATATATATTTATTTATTTATAAAACCTAGTGAAACATTTTTATTTACAAATAAAAGTGAATAAGTGTACAAATAAATCTGGTTAAATGTCACACGTTGCTCTTTTTATTATAAAATACATTTAAAAAACAAGCAAATACAATTATATATCAATATTTAATATAAAATTAAAATAAACATATTTTAAATGTATAGCACAATAATACGGCAGCAACATATTATAGATAGGACAGAACAAGAAAGACTATTATTATCTTTCATTGCGCAGAAGTATTATAAAACGAAATACTCCATTACCGAGCAGCAGAATGATGCTCTTGAAACACGGAGTCACAGCACACAGGCTGCGCAGCCCTCCGAGTCCGCATAGAGAAGAAAAGTACAGAGGGAAGAGATATTGCTGAGAAGTGTATTAAATCTGTGAGTTAGTTTACTTTGAGCCTTTTCTTTTAACAGTTTTAAACCTCAGTGACTGTGCGCTCTTGAAGAGTTTGACTGTAGTAACCAAACGCGATGCGCAGTGTGAATGCTTATCGGAGGATGACCGCCGCAGCGGAGAGAGAAGTTCTTGTGGACTTGAATTTAACGACTTAAATATTCATCTATACCTCAGATTAAACTATGGAACAGCCCCACAACACTTGAAATATAGTGTGCGAACACTTTATGTTGCTTTATGATGTTTTTGTGGCTTCCCTGGGGCTTAACAACAACACAGAATAGTATAAGCTTAAAAGCACAGGATCGGATTTGGATCGGGTCTCGTCTGACCGATACCTGATCCGCAGAAAATGACTGGTTCGGAGCAGATACCGATCCACAGTATCGGATCGATGCATCCCTAGTCTCATGTTTATAGACCCTTTAACTAAAAAGCTATTACAAAAACACTGCCCAGTGAGCTATAGCAAAAAACGAAGAAAACATGCACTTTCCCCTCGGTCACCTTACTGAAAGCTCCGCAGAGAGCGAGCTCTCCCGGCTTGATGCACATTGAGACTGCTTGTGCTTATTACATCGAGCGAAAACTATGAAAAATAAGGCTGTTAAACATGATCAACTTTATCCTTTTGGTGGTCACACTGTTTAGATTTTTTTTGGGCAAGTCGATTTGAAGTTATTGCCGTTTATCGCTGAATGTGTCTCGAATATCGAAAACTAAACCAACCCCCCTCTCTGTGTTCCATCTCTCTGACGTGCATGCACGCGCCCGCCGCCGCTCATACGGTATTTTAAACTTAACACAGCCGGTCAGAATGGACCCTTATGCAAAAATGGAAATGCTCGCGTAAACTTTTGACATTTATATATAAAGATATGACCGTAAACTTAACGTTTTTTTGCGCTGAGGACGCACACGCATGTGTCACAGCGCCTGACAGGGCAAGCCTTTACATTAATGCATTAACTTAAAGCTCAAAATAAAGAATGATCATGTTTTGGGCAGCTTGGATCACATACTTCTCCCGCAGAATCTCATTCGGTTTCCTCCACTATTTTTAGATGCATTTTGTCCATAGAAATGCGTTATTCAGTGCTGTAATTTGAGCAACCGGCTGAAGTTGGACGTGCACTATGGGCAGACCCGACTAATCGATAATGAGAATCGTTGTCGATGATTTTAATTATCGATAATAATCGATTTTATCGATTAGTTGCTGCAGCCCTAGTCTTTATAACTCTAGCATAACCAATATAACCAACACCTACCAACTGCTCTCATTAGAGTTACAAATTACCTGCTTCTATCATCTGATTGTGGTTGTATCTCTTTCGTAGTTCTACTGCATCTTAGCGCTGCGTTCGACACTATCGACCACAACTATCTTTAAAATAGACTAGAACACTTTGTTGGCATTAGTGGAAGTGCCTTAGTAAGCATGGTTCAAATCTTACTTATCTGACCGCCATCAGTTCGTAGCAGTGAATGAAGAGGTATCATATCAATCACAAGTGCAGTATGGAGTACCTCAAGGCTCAGTACTAGGGCTGTTACTTTTCACGCTTTACATGCTACCCTTGGAAGATATTATCAGCAGACATGATGTTAGCTTTCACTGTTATGCTGATGATACTCAGCTATATATTTCTTCTCAGCCCGGTGAAACATACCAAATTGAGAAACTAACGGAATGCATAGTCGATATAAAAAATTGGATGACGAGTAACTTCTTACTGCTAAATTCTGAAAAAACATAGGTGTTAATTATCGGACCTAAAATCCCACATGTAATAACCTAGAACACTATCTAACACTTGACGGCTGCTCTGCTCTCAACGTCAAATGCAGAAATGCTAATTCATGCGTTTATGACCTCAAGGTTAGACTATTGTAATGCTTTACTGGGTGGTTGTTCTGCACGCTTGATCAACAAACTACAGATGGTCCAAAATGCAGCAGCTAGAGTCCTTACTAGTACCAGGAAGTATGACCACATTAGCCCAGTTCTGTCAACACAACACTGGCTCCCTATCAAACATCATATAGATTTTAAAATCGTGTTAATTACTTATAAAGCCCTGAATGGCTTAGCTCGTCAGTACTTCAGCAAGCTCTTATCACATTAAATTCCTCCACATCCACTGCGTTCTCAAAACTCTGGCCATTTGATAATACCTAGAATATCAAAATCAACTGCGAGTAGCAGATCCTTTTCCTATTTAGCGCCCAAACTCTGGAACAATCTACCTAACACTGTTCGGGAGGCAGACACACTCTGTCAGTTTAAATCTAGATTAAAGACCCATTTCTTTAACCTGGTGTACACTTAACACACTTCTATTATTTAAATCTGTAAAAAAATTGTTAGGCTGCATTAAAATTAGATCAACCGGAACCGGGAACACTCCTCATAACACACGATGTACTCGTTACATCATAAGAAGAATGGCATCTACGCTAATATTTGTCTATTTCTTTCTTATTCTGTTTCTCAGTCCGTGTCTGGATCAGATGGTGGATCGGCGCCGGGAGATGATGTCTGTGTTTTTTGAAAACCAATGTCACTGCACCCGTTTATCAAGAAATTTTGGAGCACTTCATGCTTCCTTCTGCTGAGCAGCTTTTTTGAAGATGCTGATTTCATTTTCCAGCAGGATATGACACCTGTCCACACTGCCAAAAGCACCAAAAGTTGGTTAAATGACCATGGTGTTGGTGTGCTTGACTGGCCAGCAAACTCACCAGACCTGAACCCCATAGAGAATCTATGGGGTATTGTCAAGAGGAAGATGAGAGACAAGAGACCAAAAAAATGCAGATGAGCTGAAGGCCACTGTCAAAGAAACCTGGGCTTCCATACCACCTCAGCAGTGCCACAAACTCATCACCACCATGCCACGCCGAATTGAGGCAGTAATTAAACCAAAAGGAGGGTTTTTATTGGTCTTATAAAGTATTCTAATTAGTTGAGATAGTGATATGGTGGGTTTTTGTTAAATGTGAGCCTAAATCATCACAATTAAAAGAACCAAAGACTTGTGCATTTCATTTATTTAATACACAAGTTTCACAATTTGAGTTGAATTACTGAAATAAATGAACTTTTCCACGACATTCTAATTTATTGAGATGCACCTATATATGCTGTAAAATTTTAATACATTTATTTTAAACGTACTGCACAGTAATGAGGCAGCACCATATAACAGATGAAATGAACAAGAAAGGCTATTAATAATCTTTCATTGCGCAAAAATATAATACGAAAGGCTTCAATACAAAGCGGCATAAAGCTCTTATGCACATCCCGTGTGCAGAATGGTGCGCTTGAAGCAACACTTGAGTCACAGCGCGCAGGCCCACAGCGCTTATGCGCAGAATGATGTGCTAGAAAGCAACACTTGAGTCACAGCGCGCAGGCCCACAGCGCTTATGCGCAGAATGATGTGTTTGAAGCAATACTTGAGTCACAGCGTGCAGGCCCACAGCGCTTATGCAAAGAATGATGTGCTTAAAGCAACACTGAGTCACAGCGCGCAGGCGTAGCACTCCGGAGTCCGCATAGAAAAGTTCCGAAGCACAAAGGAAAGAGATATTAATGCATAGTCTATTAAATCTGTGCGACAGTTTATTGAGCCTTCTCTTTTAACCGTTTTAAATGTCAGTTACTGTGCTTGTGAAGAACCCTTCATAGTGCTCTCTACAACAGTGTTGTGATCTAACAGACATGTGGGAGTGTTAATTTAACACTGGGGGTTTTTACTGTGTTGTGGTATCTTTCTGTCATTAAATTTGGCAAAACAATCAATTTATCCAATGTGAAGCTGCGGTGTTGCACAGCTGTCAGAGGCTTGCATGCTGTCAATTTGAAGAAGTACACTGCACTGTAAAACCCAACAAGCCAGGGTAACTCAAACCGTTTGTGTAAACCAATTACCTTGGCTTAAAACAGCCATCCTCAAATCTGGCCCACTCCTGCAGAGTTTAGCTCTAACCCTATCAAACACACCTGAGCATGCTAATCAGTCTTCAAGATCATTAGAAAATCACAGGTAGGTGAGTTTGATCAGGGTTGGAGCTAAACTCTGCAGCAGATTGGCCCTCCAGGGAAAGATTTGAGGAACCCTGGCTTAAACCATGTACATTTTAAAACTTGCAGTTAAGTAAATTAAGTGATTAATTAGGTTCTCAAGGTTCAAGGTTCTTTATTATTTGTCACATACACAATCATACGGGGTATAATCAGTAGTGAAATGTAGGTCAGGACAGGTCCGCTCAATGGAAAGTGCAAAAAAATTATAATAACAATAAAATAGAAAATAAAATAAAAATAACATAAGCAATAAAACAATGGAACATAACACAAGAAAATATATATAATATAGGTGAGAATGAAAAAGGGAACAAATAATAAAATAAAATGAGTAAGATGTGCAATGAGATAAAATGTGCAATACAGTATACTGTGGATTAATAATATTAATAAAAAACACGGATGTGCAAGAGAATGTGCAAATAGGTTGTACCGGGTATGTACACATAGCAGCAGTGTGGATGATGGAGAATAATGGATGTGTTTACAGTTTGTTAAATTGAGTCCTGTGGATGTAATGATGTTATGAGACTGAGTTTAGGAGCCTGATGGCCTGAGGGAAGAAACTCCTCCTCAGTCTTTCAGTTTTTGCCATCATGCTCCTGAAGCGCTTGCCAGATGGCAGTAAACAGAAATGATGGTTACCAGGGTGATTCGAGTCCTTGATGATTTTTGCAGCTCTGCTTTTACAGCGTTTGAGGTAGATGTCCTGCAGAGAGGGGAGAGCAGACCCTGAGATGCGCTCAGCTAAGCGCACGACTCTCTGTAGAGCTTTGCAGTCCTGGTTTGTGGCATTATTATACCACACTGAGATGCACTGAGTCAGAACACTTTCTATGGCCCCTGAATAGAAAGTTTTCAGGATAGCTGGTGAGACCCTGAATTTTCTCAGCTGTCGCAGATGGTACAGTCTTTGCCTGGCTTTCTTGATCTGTGTTTGGATGTGTGCAGTCCAAGTCAGGTCCTCTGAGATGTTTACACCGAGGTACTTGAAGCTGCTCACCCTCTCCACAGGGGTCCCACTGATCATAAGAGGAGTGTAGGGCTGCTGCTGTCTCTTCCTGAAGTCTACAATCAGCTCTTTGGTTTTGCTCACGTTCAGAGAGAGACAGTTGTCCTGGCACCATGATGTGAGTCTCTCCACCTCCTGCAAGTATGCGGCCTCATCATTGTTGGAAACGAGGCCCAGAACCACAGTATCATCAGCAAATTTGACAATAGAAGTGGAGCTGTGAGAGGACACACAGTCGTGTGTGTAGAGAGAGTAGAGCAGGGGGCTCAGGACACAGCCCTGTGGGGCTCCTACGTTCAGGGTTATGGAGTTGGAGGTGAACTGGCCGACTTTCACCACTTGTGGTCTGGCGGTGAGGAAATCTTGAATCCAGTCACAGAGTGAAGTGTTTAGGCCGAGGTCTGAGAGTTTGACAGCTAGCTTGGTGGGGACTATAGTGTTGAAATCTGAGCTATAGTCTATGAATAACAGCCTGACATAGTTGCCATTTTTACTGTCAATGTGTGTGAGGGACGAATGCAGGACCTGGGAGATGGCATCATCAGTAGACCTATTTGGCCGATAGGCAAACTGAAGAGGGTCCAAGGTAGCAGGGATGGAGGAGCAAATGTGTTTCTTTAAGAGTCTCTAAAAAACCTTCATGACTGTCGATGTGAGGGCAACTGGGCGATAGTCATTCAGGCAAGAGGGTTTACTGTTCTTAGGCACAGGGATAATGACAGATTTTTTAAATGAGGTGGGAACCACAGAGGTAGCAAGGGACTCATTAAAGATGGAAGTAAACAAACCAGCAAGCTGATCAGCACAGGACCTCAGAACGCGGCCAGTAATCCCATCAGGTCCTGCTGCTTTCCTGACGTTCACTCTCCTTAGTTCCCTCCGAACGTCGTCCTCTGAAAAGGTGATAGCATAATCATCGCTGCTCTGTCTGCCGCTTTCTGACGTGCTGATCGGCAGAGTCGCGCCGCCGTTACATTCAAAGCGGCCGTAGAAAGTGTTTAGCTCTTCGGCCAGCAATGGGTCTGCTCTCACCTCTGCGGAGGAGTTATTTCCAGAGGAACAGATGGTCTTCAGTCCCTGCCACATGCGTCGAGAGTCATTGAGCTGGAAATGTGACTCAATTATCTCCCTGTATCTGAGTTTAGCAGCTCTAACTGCCCAACGGAGAGCGTAACATGATGTTTTGTATTCGCTCATGTTTCCCGACAAAAGACCAGCGTTGTATGCGGCAGTGCGATGGTTAACCGCATCACGGATTGATCTGTCCACCCACGGTTTCTGATTAGAAAATGTACTTATTGTTACTGTTTCGGTGGCTTGGTTGGTTAGCGTGTTGATAAAGCTTACTGCTACATCCGTGAATTCGCTGACGTCAGATGAACTCGCCCGGAACATGTCCCAGTCAACGTCATCAAGTGACGCCTGTAGCATAGCTTCAGAGTGGGCGGACCAGCGCGTTATTTCCCTCTTCACCGGCGGTTCATGAATGATCCTTTGTTTGTATTCCGGTGTGAGGAAGATGGCGACGTGATCTGATTTGCCAAAAGCCGGCAGTGAACGAGCTTTGTAGGCATTCTTAAACATTTTACTGTCATCACTGTCCCAATCATCACATTAAGTGATGATTGTGCATTAGTGATGAACACCTGCTCTTAACAAACAGAATCACTGAAGGAAATAAAACATAACAACACGGCCTACAACTGTCTTCAGCCACATCCTTAGATGAAATCAACTGAATTAAAATTAGGGGATGAACGATTTTGAAAAATAATCTAATTGTGATTTTTTTTTACTAATATTGCGATTTAATATGCAATTATTTTTTAAAGCTCTTTTTATATTCTGTATTATTCAACCAAGACAAGCTGTATTATACAACTCATTGTATAGTATACAGTGTTGGGCATATTACATTAAAACAACTTTTTTTATTAGTTATATTACTAGTTACTTCTCACAAATAGTAACTAAGTTACATCATATAAAATAAACAAATTAACAGGGAAAGTAACAATTGTTACTTTTTTAATGTTCAAATATGTCAAATAACTTGGATGCCCCCAATATTAAATAGAGTCATTAAATAGAATAAATCATTATTATAACACATTGTACACTAATCTACACTATTTTAATGTTTCTATCAAGCACTTATCAAATTCAATTGATTATTGCAAATATTATCAACCCTCTATGGACAGCTTGGCAATATTATTACACCAGACTAATATTAATTATCCGATATATCTCTCTTTCTCTCTCTCTCTCTCTCTCTCTCTCTCTCTCTCTCTCTCTCTCTCTCTCTCTCTCTCTCTCTCTCTCTCTCTATATATATATATATATATATATATATATATATATAAAGCTAATGTTTGTAAAATGGCATATTATTTTTTTTTATATATCACTCAGCATCAGTCAGTCAAACATTATAACATGATATTATGATAGTTTAGCATTACATTTTAGCATTATATGATGATAGAACTTTAGAATAGCCATGTATGAATGCATATTTGTCATGTTGACTGAACTTAGGACTGGTGGTAATGCTTAGATATTGTTTGTCATTTAGTGTTTCTATAAAAAAGGAAAAAAAACTTTTTATTGTTTACATGTAGCGCGTCAATTCTACATGTTATGAAAGACCCGCGGACATGAAAACAACCCGTGGACTTGGCAACATAGCATCCCAACTTGATGTGTCCTCTGAAGACTGCTTAGATGTGTTCGACTTGAAGCAGTGCTGCTAGACCCATCGCTGTGTGTCATCAAAGTACTGCGAGAGCTATAAGATGCTTATAGATGCTATAGATGCTTTCTCTCACCATACTTTGATGTCATACGATCAATTTTCAAGTCGAACACACCTCTTTACATTTACGCATTTAGCAGATGCTTTTATCCAAAGCGACTTACAGTGCAGCATTCAGGCTATTCATTTTTTGTATGTGTGTTCCCTGGGAATTGAACCCACAACCTTTGCGCTACTAACGCAATGCTCTACTACTGAGCCACAGGAACACGTCTTTACTCTCGCGTGTCACGTGACAGAGCGTAATCGCAGCCTCTGCAGTTGAAAAATCGTGTTTTCTTTTTATTTTGATATTATTGCAAATGCAATTAATCGTTCAGCCCTAAATAAAATGCATTAAACCTCTCAAGATCTGATTAAACAACCCCACAAACAGCATCACCAGCTCCACTTATTAATAACCAGACTGACTTTATTTCTGTCAGACATCTACAGAAGCTCTTATTGAGAATTATCTAAGGTTTAGATGCTGATTTATTGATTTATTTGAAGTAACCCACTGCGCAGTTATGTCCATTGGACGTCTTTATAAGTCTTTGCAGATGTTGAAAATAGGGGTCCACCGATATGTGTTTTTCAGGGCCGATGCCGATACCGATTATTACAGATCAAGTAGACCGATAACCGATATTTTGAACCGATATACGTGTCTGGTGTAAAAATGAAAATTAATGCCAAAATTAATAATAACAAGAGCTCTGACAAAAAACGTTATTTAAATGCTTTTAAACATGTATTTAATTCTGAAAACTGTTAATAACAACATTATTAAATAAACAGTAATATTAATAATATTAATAATAACATAAGTGCAGGGATCACCCAGAAGCATTCTGCAAACATTTTGTAAAACTTAAAGTAAACAACAAGCAACAAATGAACAAATAATGGAAAATAAATGTAATAGCTCCCTGAAGTTTTATAAGCTAATAAAATGGGCAACAATTAGTAGTCCCAATCCAATCTTTTAATCAAATGAGAGTTAAACTTTATTTTTGGCAAACAAATGAGTTTACTATTAAAATTAAAACATGGAAGAAATAGTGTATTGTGTGATTATTCTCAACAAAAGTAGTAATAATTGTTGTAGTTGTATTACGTATATTCTACTGCACCACAGTAATATATTCGGCTAAACCGAACTTATATTTTGACAGGTTGCCATGAGGACCTTTTAAGTTTCTGTAGCCTATGTATATATGATATGACGATCGTTTTACTCAAATGAAACGGTAAAATGCTCATGAAGTGACTCTCCGAGCAGTTCTGGGGATGTTGTTCATGTATTTATGTCCTCATTTAGTGAGACGGCAGATGCTGAAAACACCGCGAGCATCACACGCTCTCCAGTATGTATGTGTGCAGTAAATGAAACCGTACGTTCTCATTCCCCATATTACTATTTATCAAGTCCCGGCATACGGTTTTGCACATCCTATTGTTTTTTTGTTTTTTGCACATTCTATTTGTTTTGCACTTTTTATTCTATTGCACATTTTACTCTTGATTTATTTTGTTTGTTTTTTCTTTTTCTTTTTTTTTACTTTACCTATATACATATATATATATTTGCTCTTGTGTTGTGTAACTTTGATTTAACTTTGACTTAATTTTTTATTTTATTCTTTGCACTGTCCATTGAGCGGACCTGATTTGACTTCATT
>JAPDDN010000455.1:0-82500 GCA_027422405.1 Ptychobarbus kaznakovi | reverse complement strand
TCACTCTCTCTCTCTCTCTAGCTCACTCTCCTCTCTCTCTCTCTCTCTCTCTCTCTCTCTCGCTCTCTCTCTCTCTCTCTCTCTTGCTCTCTCTCTCGCTCTCTCTCTCTCTGTGTGTTTTTGTAATTCGTGCATTCTCCATGTCAAGGTTTATGTGCATATGTATTTTTGCACTTTGTTAAAATGTAGCACTTTGTTTTAAAGTATATGTAGAAATACATAATTAATAATAGAGATAATTTGGAAAGGTGGTCTAGGCCTGTATGTACACTAGTCAAAAATAAAATTGTTAAAATGAAAGTGAATTTAAAGAACACCTTTATTATTATTGTTGTTGTTGATGATGATTATTGAGGGGCAACTGTAAAAGCAGTATAATATAAATGCGGGAAAACGCTTTCATTTTAGTCAGGCACATTTTCAGACACCGCTGCTAACATTTTCCCAGCGTTCCTAGCGAGCGGCCTTTTCCTCCATTTCTTAAGACGTAATCAGGTATGCGTTTTAAAGCTCGACTTTTAAAATTGTGGCCATTTTAGCCTTATGTGATTTAAACTTAAGCTAAATGTCTACCAGTATTAATAAAAACAGACCTGCAGTCCATATTCTGCCGAGTTCTGTCCCCTGCGGCACAGGATGCGTTAGATTTTAAACGGATTGTTGTATCCTGCTAGCTCAGGCTAAGCGGTTATCCGCAGCTCAGTTCTCCTCGTTGCTGTCAAAACATACATTTAGTTGGTCTCTACTCTAATACGCTTGTTTTGAAGACGTAGTAACAACTATGAACCAGATATAACTTAGTATAAGAACTTAAGAGCCTGGCGTTGAGGAAGAGAAACACGCAGCTACTGTAGTGGAGATGTAGCCTATGTGTTTTATTAGTCTATCACTTTAATTAGTGGAGATGTAACGTTAGCCAGTGTAAATGTGTTGTTTCTTGCTCCTCAGACTAAATGTTTGTGTACTTTTTGTCATTTTAGGTTTAACGTTAGTTGACCTGGTCAAAGCATCATTATGCCTGGAAGGTAAGACTTGAAAGCTGTCACAAATATAATCTGAATTGATGTGTAATAGTTCAGTTTGATATCAGGGATGCTTTAATATTATAAAACCATTTCATACTACAATGCTTTGCTGAAAAAGCACAATTTGCTACATGCATTTTGTCATCTAATTAATAGTTTATACATATGAGCAATTAAGGGTATTTTAGTGTGATTGTAAAACAACTATTTTGCTATATAAAGCTATTAGCATCTTACTTTATGGTAATAGAAATGGCAATTTATTTATTAGTTTGTGGCTCTAGATAAAGTTGTATTTTCCCCTCATTCTTAAGTGTGTGCTTGATTCATTTTATCCTTTATGAGCCACAAATGCTGATGTATCAAATTATTTAAAACAAATAACAATTATACGTTTGTCTTTTACATTTCATCTAAAGATTGATTAAATGGTTCCATAAAGAAGAATTAGGTGACTTGTGTCAGACGTCATGGGGTTAAATGTTGCTTGGCTGTACCTCTATCTGAAGATGACAGTTTTGACCTGGTCTGGTTTAGGCTGTGGAGCAAGGCCATCTTTGCTGGCTACAAGCGTGGCCTGAGGAACCAGCGTGAGCACACGGCTCTGCTCAAGGTCGAGGGAGTCTACACACGCAGCGAGGTCGACTTCTACCTGGGCAAACGCTGTGCCTACGTCTACAAGGCTAAAAAGTGAGTGATGCACAGCGAAGTCTTTATGTGTGAGAGGAAAGACTTGAGTCTGCGCTGCTGTCAGAGAGATGTCTGTCATGTTTTTGCTCACATTGAGTTTCCATAAGTTGGTATTATTCCATAAGTTATTGATGCGTTTTATTAAGCCTTCAATCTGTATTTTAGTTTTTGCTCATCATTGGCTTTCACTTCATTGAATGTCATGTTTCACATGTTAATTATGAAAGTAAATGGGTTGTGTATGTCTTAAACAGACATTTATAAGGTGAAACACTGACATTTACATGCAGAGGCGTGTTTAGTCGTTTCTCTTATTTGGTTTCTGTCTGTAGTTGGCGGTGTTTTTAATGTGATGTTTTCTGAAGGAACACTGCCACACCTGGCGGTAAACCCAACAAGACGCGCGTCATCTGGGGGAAAGTCACACGGGCTCATGGAAACAGTGGAATGGTTCGTGCCAAGTTCAAGAGCAACCTTCCAGCCAAGGCTATGGGGCACAGGATTCGTGTGGTAACGTTTCTTTAAAATATCCATGTCTGTTCCTGAGATGCGCACTTATTAATCTAACCAGATATACTTCATGTTTGCTAGTGTGTTATGTTCATTTGTCCAGTATGTGCATGCTTTCATCATGTGGACAAAACGTTGCTTTTAGTGCTACATTGTAAGTTTTAATCAAGTCATTTAACATTGAGGTGACCGCATGAGTTTTGTCATTGAAGCTGTATTAATTAATATTCCTGCTGTGAAATGTGTATCAGAAATAGGGATGCAACGATTATAGATTTTGTAGGTACGATTATAGTCTGTGGAATAATCACGGTTTCACGATTATTATGCATTTATTCATTTCACAACATAAAATCACACATAAACACTCTTTAGATATTAAAGTGTTATTTATTGCTGCCTTTTGAAACCGAAATAACACCGTAACCAATAATACAGCTCAAAATAATAATAATACTAAAGAAATAAAAGTCCATCTCTCCTGTTGGAATAATACTAAAACAGGTGATGATAAAAGTTTTTTCATTTTGTTAATTAATTATTATTAATTGTTTCTTTACATTGACTAATATTAACTTGGAAAGATAGTCCCAGAGGGACATGTTGATGAATAATACTAAAACAGGGATGATAAATCACACTGTTAATTAAGTATTATAAATAATTATTATTGTAACTTTATTTATGTCATCATAACTTATTCACTTTAATAATCTTTATTCATCTGTTTATTGAATAAACTAAACTATTAATGTAATCACTGTCATCCATACTTCATTTTAATAATCCTTTATTCATCTGTCTATTACTTTGGTTTGAGAGATCCCCACACAAACATTTGGTTTTTAGGAGGACATATGCCCACACAAACATTTAGGAGGACTCGAGACTTTCCACGCTAGCTTAGATACTGGATCGCTACATTATATTAATCAGCAAAGAGGGGGTAAAATTACTGTTTAAATGACTAAACTCAAATCTGCATTGTTTGTAGTGACGCGCAGATGCAGGTAGACTAATTCACACACTCAACGGTCACCTCTCGCTCTCTCTCTCTCTCTCTCTCTCTCTCTCTGTCTCTGTCTCTCTTTCTCTCTCTCTCTCTCTCTGTGTGTCTCTATCTGTCTCTCTCTCTCTCTCTCTCTCTCTCTCTCTCTCTCTCTCTCTGTCTCTCTCTCTCTCTCTCTCTGTGTGTGTCTCTCTCTGTCTCTCTCTCTCTCTCTCTGTCTCTCTCTCTCTCTCTCTCCGCACTTTCATCTCTGTCTGAAGCGGGCAGAATGCTAACGAACTTCGCGTCAGGTGGTCCTTGCCTTCACGTCGTGCATTAAACTTGTTTATTTCACAACGAGAACAGGTTGGCTAGCCGTGCATTATCCCTTATGTAACGTATACTCTTTAACAGCATAATTTCTACGGCAATATTTAAATGACGCCCTGGTCATTCTTGGCGCATGTTTGGGCACAAATGCATTCCCTTGTACTCTATAATCTGCTTCAAGTTTAAAAAAGGAGAATGCACATTTGTTGATGCATGACGCTGTAAATATATTACTTTGATTTCACTCTTAAGAATAGATTGAGCCATGTTGTGACTGTCTGTCTGTATGTGGCAAAATGTATGAAATGCTTCATTTCCAAAAAATTAACAACTAACACATGTGTTGCTTTTGTTTTCCAGATGATGTACCCATCCCGTGTGTAACCTGCTTTTGTGTACAGACAATAAAAAATTGGTCCAAAAAGTTGCCTGTCTGGTCTTTCTTCGGGATACAAAGTATAGTTTCTGCTACCACTTTATGTACAAATATTAGTGTTTGTATCAAGCCAGATTAGCAGAGGAACTGATCATCTGTAGAAGAACTGAAAAGAGCACAATTAAGAGAAATACAGGTTTCTTCGTTATCACTTCCTTATTCAACACTGGAGCACTTACAAGAACATCTTATCTAGGTGTAATGTAGATCAGGATACAGAGAAAGGACATTTGACCTGATAAGTAATAGCAACTGCTGAGCTTGAGAGAAACCCCTTTCAGTGATATTTACCGGTCTTCATTTGACTAAATTAATTTGTGCATTCACACTAGTGTAAGTGAGTTTTATACGCAGCCGAGTTAGATTAATCTAGCGACACTGTCGAGGATATCCACACAATAAAAACGATGTCCTGTGATGTTGGGCAGACAGATGTGGCGTGCTTCTAATTTTAATATATCTCAAAACATTGTTAAATATGTCTGGTCACACTTATCCAATGAAATATGAAGTTATTGTAATTCCAGCTACTTGCCTGTTTTTATGTATTTATATAGACTAGTAGCTGGTTGTTGATGAATCGATAAAACTACCGTTGTGTTATTTTGATTAAGTAAAAATAATACAGCACAAAAACATAATTTTTGAAAATGTACAAATACGGAGTTATCCGTTTTTGCAAATAAACTATTGATAGACGCACATTCGTGTATTGTCTCAAAGTCAACGCAATGTTTTGGGTTCGTTTATAATTTAAAGTTTTGTTGAAATAACTTTAATAGCTAATGTATAATTATACGGATAATAAACGTATTATATACTGATATTGTAAATAATGTATGGCTGCATGTAGAGAGGAAATGCGTGGACATACTTCTGTGTTTCTACATAATTGAGTTCTGCACGGTTTGGTGTGCGTCAGGTGTAGTTTCCGGTGAAACGAAAGTAATAATATCCGCACGTTTTGCAGTATCATCGTCGCACTGTACTTTCTGGAGTAGTAAAATTCCACTCCAGCGCCTCACGCTTATTACCTCACTGCAATACTAGCGTTTGACTGCAGAGGATGCGCGTGCCTTCAGTCGCGCAATAAGCCCCGCCCACCAACAGAGCTCTGACACATTCACGGGGAAGTGAATTGTGGGTAACGTAGTTCCACCAAATCGGCACTTACACGATGTGAACTTGTAGCGAACGCTCCGTTACACTACATTTCCCATAACGGCTTCAATTTGAGTCCTTCAAATAGCTGGTTTATAACGAAGTTGTTTTGCTTCATCCGCTATTGAAGATCCCCAGACCATCAAGACGAACAGGTATCTGCTGCAGTGGACACTTTTATCTTTTATTCGATATGTAAAATAAGATTTATCGCAGAATAATTTGCATGCCACACATCTGTAATTCTGAGACCATCATTTAAAAATGTTTTTAAGCTGTTTCTGATTTTAGCATCATTTGACATGTCATGGTAAATTATTATATTGACTTTTAAGAAGATTAAACAAACGTATTTTATGTGAATATGCGCTACTATGATGGACATCGTCTTTCTCGGTGTGTTTTATCCTGATGTAGGTGACATCTATTGTCTCAGCACAAGTCTGATGCACTCTATTGAGACGGTAACGTTATATTGAAACGCGTTTATGCAGCTGGTATTATACGTGATGTTTACTTATAATCCAGATCAGGATAAATATAAATAAGTGGGAATTTATTATCCGAAAAAGGCATTAATGGGATTATTACAATAAGAATGGGATTACATAAGGTGTGTTCTTTGCCATAATAAAAAGCAGATCCGTTTGGTTAATGTTAAATATATATCTCCCCGTGTGTTTTTTTTCATCTAAAAAGCCTGTAAGGTTAGATGTTCCTGAATAAAACCCCTGTGGCTTGTTGTTTTCAATCTTGTTTTTGGGAACTGGTTGTTCTCTTCTGGGTAGAATCTGATGCGAGGCCTATTACACTCAAATAAACAGGATAAAGACGTAAAGCTTTAACCAGCGCTATCTAATGTACACATCTTCTGTGTTTGTGTTGTGTCTTCGAGGATGTAGCTATTAGTCGAAGCGTAATAGAGGATTCGCCAGATAAATGCTGCTCTCTCGCTATACAGATCAATATATTCATGTGTATATTCAGTCGTGACAGCATCATATCTGTCCGGTAATGTCAAAATATTGGCAGTGTGTTAAAAGCTAGTTTAGTCAACATCATTAGTACACTACTGGTAGTAACATTGTAGACTCGTGAATCACGTGAAGCCAAGAACATGTTCGGGCATATCGTATAAAAGCAATAAATCATTAACTGTATTTTGCCTAAAGTAACGAGTAAGTAAAGTAAAGACCACTGAGAGGTTTTGCATTATTACATACAGTTGAGCACATTTTCCCCTAACTATCATTTTCGTAATGCAATGAAAGCTAATTGTCATTACTAAAAGTAAGTATAAGTATGTAAATAAATTGTCTTACTATAATATATTTATTTTCTGGCTAAATAGAATTGCAAAACATCTGCGTGCATTATAGTCGTGATCATTTTAGGTGAAAATGTACAACAATTAAATAAGTATTTATACATAGGGATAGTATTTGTTGTATTGCCGTTCATCCATGAGTATGTAAATTAAATAAATTATATTATTTTAAAGTATTTATTTACTTAAACGCTGTACAATGGCTAATGGGAATTGCTAAATGTTTGGATGCATTACAGTCATGATAAGTATGGGTGAAAATTGGGTTAGTTGTCATCTTTATGGTAAAATTCAACAATAATGTACTTAGTCTGGCCAAATGATGGCCATAGATGCTATTTAAGTGGCTACTAAAATTGTAAGTTTGTCCATGCAATCCTTATGTCCATTATTTACCTACAACAATATGATTTTGTCAGACTTCAAAGGCAGGCTTAAATGGGATTTGCGCATATAATGTGCTCAATCGATACTGACTAAATAAGAGTAACATCTCCATTCATGTTAGCACATCTCTTCTCTCATCAGGTCAGGTTTGGAGACTTTGACAAGATCAAGCTCAGAGAAGAAGCAACACAAGCGCTCCTATGTTGGTAAAAGAAGATGAAAGGACATGATTTGGGAAAGGACTGTCTGGCGTCTGGTTCTGCGTACAGGGCCGTACCGTCCAGAGAGACCCTAACCGGACCTGAAGCAGACCATTACGAGCTGTCTAAAGTGCAGGTTAGTCCATCATATTTCCTAGTGTTTTCAGATTTGTGATTAGACATCAAATGTTTGAGTTCTACTTCTTTTTGAACATGCACTCATACTTCAAAACACCATACAAATACTCACCTCTTTAATTCGTAGAAATGGGAATCCTTTCTTAGGCCCGTTCAAGCCAAGGAGGATGGCAAAGATAAAGATGTAATAATCATTCTAATTCTGTGAGAATAGACACATTCACACCACAGCTATAACGATAACGAATCCACCCAACTTTAAAGTCAAGAGCTTGAGCATTTAAAGCAGCAGACAACAAAACTGCAGCATGCTAATAATAAACAGAGCTTTATCATACATTGGTGTGGCTGCTGGGGAAAAAAATTATTTGTTCCCCTGTTGATTTTGTACGTTTGCCCACTGAAAAAGAAATGATCAGTCTATAATTTTAATGGTAGGTTTATCAGTGAGAGACAGAATAACAACAAAAAAATCCAGAAAAACACATTTCAGAAAAGTTATAAATTGATTTGCATTTCAATGAGTAAAATAATATTTGACCCCTTCACAAAGCATGACTTAGTACTTGGTGGCAAAACCCTTGTTGGCAATCACAGAGGCCAGACGTTTCATTGGCCACCAGGTTTGCACACATCTCAGGAGGGATTTTGTCCCACTCCTCTTTGCAGATCCTCTCCAAGTCATTAAGATTTCAAAGCTGACGTTTGGTAACTCGAACCTTCAGCTCCCTCCACAGATTTGTATTGGGATTAAGATCTGGACACTGGCAAGGCCACTCCAGGGCCTTAATGTGCTTCTTCTTGAGCCACTCCTTTGTTGCCGTGACTGTGACTGTGTGTTTTGGGTCATTGTCATGCTGGAGTACCCATCCACGACCCATTTTCAATGCCCTGGCCCTTACGGTACATGGCCCCGTCCATCGTCCCTTTGATGCGGTGCAGTTGTCCTGTCCCCTAGCAGAAAAACACCCCCAAAGCATAATGTTTCCACCTCCATGTTTGACGGTGGGGATGGTGTTGTTGGGGTCATAGGCAGCATTCCTCCTCCTCCAAACACGGCGAGTTGAGTTGATGCCAAAGAGCTGGATTTTGGTCTCATCTGACCACAACACTTTCACCCAGTTCAGTTCTTCTCTGAATCATTGAATTCAGACGGGCTGTACATGTGCTTTCTTGAGCAGCGGGACCTTGCGTGCGCTGCAGGATTTCAGTCCTTCACAGTGTAGTGTGTTATGAATTGTTTCCTTGGAGATCATTGACAAGATCCTCCTGTGTAGTTCTGGGCTGATTCCTCATCGTTCTCGTGATCATTGAAACTCCTCGAGGTGAGATCTTGCATGGAGCCCCAGACCGAGGGAGATTGACAGTTATTTTGTGTTTCTTCCATTTGCGAATAATCGCACCAACAGTTGTCACCTTCTCACCAAGCTGTGTGCTGTGGTGATGGTCTTGTAGCCCATTCCAGCCTTGTGTAGGTCTACAATCTTGTCCCTGACATCCTTGGACAGCTCTTTGGTCTTGGCCATGCTGGAGAGTTTGGACTCTGATTGATTGCTTCTGTGGACAGGTGTCTTTTATACAGGTAACAAGCTGAGACTCCCTTTAAGAGAGTGCTCCTCATCTCAGCTGTATAATAGACACCTGGGAGCCAGAAATCTTGCTGACTGATAGGGGATCAAATACTTATTTTCCTCATTAAAATGCAAATCAATTTATAACTTTTTAAAAATGCGTTTTGCAGGATTTTTCATTCTGTCTCTCACTTGTCAAATAAACCTAAAATTGTCACGGCTGGAATAAACACAAGCATCGACTAGAGCGGCCGCAGTCAGCTTCAGTGGCCGTATCTGAGCCACACTGTAGCGCAGACATGTGCAGTGTAAATTATGTAAGCATTAATGGCAGGGAAAATCCCTTATATTTGAGAGCGACCACGTATGAAGTGTTTCTTGGAGGTTATAGTACAAATTGAAGAATGATTATATGACTTTTTACGTACATCATGTGAACTGTAAATGCGAAAAAAACGTTTCCATTGCACTTTTTCAAATTGCCTGAAAAACCACCTCATGCGAGCGTAAAAACGTTTTTGCGATTATATGTGAGTTTTTGCAAAATTGATGTATTTCCATTTGGCGTATTTTCAATTCGCAATTTTAATTTGCGCAATTTGAAGGGTAATGGAAACGTGCCTACTATTACATGTACTGCTCTTTTTGCCTTATTGAGAAGTATTAAAAAAATGAGATCATTAATGAACTGAGATTGTTAGCTATAAATCCCAATTGTTAATTCCTTACAATGTCCATCCCAATATATTTTCCTCTCCATATATTCTAGGGATGGCTCGATACCATAATTTTGGCTTCGGTACGATACCATAATGTAATACCACGGTATCGATACCATAGGTGACAAATAACCAGCCTCAAAAGATAAGGGAATTGAAAACAATTTTATTAAAATAATACTAATAAAAACAGATTCATATCTTAAAACCTTTGTATCAAACTGTAACAAAAAACATACAGAGAACATAGGTTACATTTTGACTGAGTTTGAAGAAAAAAAATACAACTGAAGTATCGTAATTAATGCAACAATATAAAGTGTTATTCTAACAGTCAAAGTAATATTCAAAATCACGTTATTATTTCTCATAGATATTTCAGATAGCCAAAGAAAAAGCATTTAATATAAATCTCGCTCTCTCGGCTGCTTCATGTTAGCGGTCGGAAGTGCGGCAGAAACATTCCCTTTATGTCATTGATACTAAAATTAATATAGCAAAACTCTTGCTTAATTCAAATTCAGTTTATATTCGATTGTATGAAATGGAAGTTGCATATATTACGTGACCAAAACGTCACTGGTTCTAGCGTGTCACACATGCACATTTGAGCTTACTGTATCACATCTGTATGTGCGCTGATCAGTTGTAAATAAAAGTGAAATCTGAATTTATGAATGATGCTCTCACTTGTAGATCTCTGAAAAGATCAGGATGAGCAAGCGACAAATGCTTAAAAAGATTTGATGTGTTGCCTTCTCACCGAATACATGATTTATAGCAACGCTTGCATACAGGTGCAGTAAGGTCAGTTCGTTCACCTTTGGCATCTGTTTTGTATGCAGAGTAATGCCATATTTCACTTCTATTGTTCTCTTTATTTATTAGTTTCGAATGCGTTGATAGAGTTTCATCTATTTTTGATCCATCGTGTTGTTCTGTTATCAACATTTACCGGCTGCTCAGCAATTTGGGAAGCACTGCCACCTACAGATGCACTTCACAACAGCAGCGTTTAAAATACTGTATTGAGCAAAGTTATGATATCGTACCATTTGAAAGATAATATATACCAGTATTTTTCCAGTACCGGTATACCGCGCATCCCTAATATATACTAAAGTCATTTTGAATACGCCCTAAATATACCACTTGCCCCATTGAGTGTGTGCAGTTTGTACTAGAGGTCTTCACGGAGGACCTGGGACCCGACCCGGTACCCGTACGGGTTCGGGTTTATATTTTAAATGGTCAGCCGGATCCCGGGTATTTTTAACTTTGTGTGTAATACCCGAGTCGATGGGAGAAAACCGCACCCGCCAGAGATCAGCGTAACTTGCAGTTTGTAAAATTAGGATGAGAAAAGTGTGAGCGGCAAATAAGGTGGGAAGAAAGATAAAAAATGCGCGTTACACGTTACCTCAGCCGCCAGAAACAGAGCGCGGGCGGAGTTAATGTAGCAGTCTGCAAGCAGATGGTGATCATGGATTGCTTCATGAGTGATATGGGAAAAAAAAGCTGAAACAAAACTGAAGAGACACACCTGTTATTGAACACACGCAGTAAAGTGTAATGAACTTCTAATTCTGTGTGTTTTTTGCAAAAAAAAAAATTGCTCCGAGTCTATTACAACCAACAAAAAGTAGCGTTATTGTATTTCAAAAGGGTAAACGTAACAGTCCAAGTTGACTCGAGAAGGAATAAAAACTGCGACGTTGCATTAGTCATCTGTCTCCGTGACAGCAAGTAGACTTTTAAAGCTGGTTTAATGAGTGGATTAAGGCTCTTTCAGTCGGCAAGAGAGAGGAACAGCCTTACATGGATGGAAATGTGTTGGCAAAGAGGATTGTATGCATCGCAGTCAGGGAGAGGGCTACTAACAGTAGTTAAGGCAAAAGTTTTTTTTTTCCGCAACTTGTTTATTGACTTAATAGCATTTGCTGTGCAATATGTGCCGATCGGGACGGTGCAGTCGGGTCTGTGTCTTCCCAGTCGGGTTCGGGTTCAACTTTCGAATAATCGTCGGGTCCGGGTAGTACATTTAAGGCATTTCTCGGGTCTGCACGGGTTCGGGTCCCACTTTCAAATAAAATATGGGTCCGGGTCGGTTCTGTGCAGCATATTTACGGGTCTCTTCGGGTTCGGGTACAAATTTTTGGACCCGTGAAGACCTCTAGTTTGTACGCTTGATGGGATAGTTCACCGAAAATGTCAAATTCAGTCATTTAATCAATCCAAACCTGTATGACTATTTTTGTCTTATGTGCAGCACAAAAGAAGATTTAGCTGTTTTTGTGCATACAATGGAAGTCCGAGGTCCAAAACAACACTGGACTACACTGACTTTCATTGTATGGGCAAAAAAAACCCACCTTGAGACATGCATGAAGTCATACAGGTTTGGAACAGCATGAGTAAATGATGACAGGATTTTAATTTCTGGGTAAACTAATTCATTATCAATAAAATGCTGCAGCTGTTGTTTGTGTTCATAAAGGTAGCCAAGCCCTTTGCTGTGTCATTTGTATTGTTCGTCGCACTCCTGCCATCAGCATTTTGTTGGCATGTTAAGAGAGGGTCCTGTGCTGCCCACAATTGTCTTTGTCTTTTTCCATTACGCTACCTTTCTCTCTCTCTTGCTCTGTATCTCTCAGTTCATCACTAGTGATGCCGTGTGTGTAGGCAGTGCTTGTGAGTGACTACTCGGCCTGTATTTAGAAGCTGGATCTGTTTATATAATCTGGTCCCTCCTTATTTGGCACGACAGCCAATTGCGATCCTGTGTTCCGGTGATGCGTGCAGCTGCCCTGCTTGCTGATAGGCCGATGCCCCCTCAGTGCTCAGGCAAGCTGTATGTTTGTGCAACGTGAGTGCGTTAGAGAGACGTGAGAAGGGAGGGAGCATTGCAAAACACTTCACGACAGGATTCTCTCATTCATCGAATCCAGCCAGACATGTTCAAATCTTTACAGATTCTTGCCTTTTTTTTGTAGCGCAACGCTGACTTGCCTCAAGGCGCTTGAACATGAGTGTTACGTAAATAATGAGATGCATTTCACTGTAACGTACACACAAGTGTTGTTGTGCAGTTTATTCTCTTTTCTGGAACCTGAGCTGTCGTTCTCAGCATGCCTTTGTTTCTAGATCGTTCTGTTCCCTGCATTCTGATCAGGCCCAGATAAGGCTTTTTTCCAGCCTGTTTCCCAAGAGCGCTTGTGACAGAGTTTTTTTTTTTCAAAATTCCTGATGAAGGTCATGCGACCGAATCGTTGTTAATAAATATTTGATACTTTTTGCATAGATAGTGTGTGGGACTTTTTTTTTGTTTTTGACCTAGCTAGTCTTTGCCTCCTACGCACCTATCTATTGCCGTCAGGTGTGCGGAGTTTAATTGTTAATTGCTAACATAAGTTTAAGAAATATATCACACCATGTCAAATTTTTGTCCATTTTCTAATTTAAAGGGGTCATATGATGCGATTTCATGTTTTCCTTTGTCTTTGGAGTATTACAAGCTGCTTGTGCATAGATAAGATCTGTAAAGTTTCAAAGATTAAAGTCTCAAAACCAAAGAGATATTCTTTATAAAAGTTAAGACTTGTACACGTCTTCCTAAAACGGCTCATTCAAACACACCCCCACATGTCTACGTTACTGTGTGGGAAGATTTGTAAAACACCGCCCAAACGTATACCTAATGAAAGAAGGTGTAACTTTTATTCTCACTGTAGTATTGTTGCTGTCGCCTGCGCTATGTCCTGGAGACGCTGTGTTTCATGTGAAAGCTAAAGTACTTTGTTTGGGCTTCCAAAAGAGGACACAACTAGAAATCAGTGGTTAAGTTATATTTACAACACCGTTCCAGAACAGTTCAACCCAAATATTAGAGTGTGTGCAGTGCATTTTACGGAGAACTATTTCCTGAACCTGGGAGAGAGTAGCCTACAATGTGAACGCTATGAATGGCTGTGATGTGAACAACACTGTAAAGTGGGGCAGTCTGGTGTTTCTGACTCACAGCCTGTAAGTACGTTTCAATATTTAAAGAATTTGCCACTGACTATTCAAACGTGAGTTTTGAGCAGTGTAGAGTAGTGCTTGTTTGGCGTTTCTACGATCATAAATGCAGACATGGTGTTATGTTTAGGCGGCGCTACGCAATGCGTAAAAAGACCAGATTAGTCATTATAATCAGTAATTATGTCCTCACTGAATGCAACAAATGCCTCGTTTATAATGGGTTTTATTGTTTTAGTCTCGTCGCGCATCACAATATAAGGGGGGACATTTCCATCACACTTGAGGTATGGCATCACAATACGGTCAGAGCAAGGGGTGTAACAGGCTTTTAGAAGAGCCATGTCACGCTTGAGGCATTACACCAAATACACAAAATATTCGGCCAATCACAACTAAAAATTTTTAACTAGAAAATTATCTGGATAGCAGAATCCAGAAAACATTACATAAAGAATCACCAATCAGAGCACGCTTTATTGTTCTGTCAATTTGAGAAATATGGAGTCCTAACTCTTTATTCTACATCTATCAGTTTTACTTTAAATTACGTTATATCATTAAAAATGCTCAGTTGTCCGATGTTAAACGTGTAGTTGTTAGGCTTTCATTACACATGTACATGTGTAAAGATATAAGGTAACACCAAATACATGAGTTTTAAATAAATGTTGCACCATGCTGCTGCTGCTGTTTTTCTTTCAATAATAGAATTTAAAAGGTATACAATAAATTAAATACCAAAAAAACAAACAATAATAAACCTTTGTTTTGATCAAATCATGACACCACATAAAATATAAAAAGGTGTAATAATTTATCCAGTTGAATAAAATAAATGAAGACTGATAAAATAAAGTAATGAACAGGTTTGTGACTCCAGTATTTGTTTTCCACATCATGCTTTTCAAATTTTCACACTTAAAGGACTGATTATGGAAATGGTGCTTTTTGTTTTGCAAACATAATCCTTCAGTCTGTACTGCTGCTAATCATTATTCTTTCGTCTATCATATTCTGAAACCCGTCTCATCACACCTGATACATTTTCATTGCAGGTACCGTTGTTGGTCGCATAACCGAAAATTCTTCACCTAAAAACTTTGACAGATTAGGGGGTCGTAACTGAACGAGAAGCGCCACGTCTAGGACAACTCGAGGAATCGCACACCAGACGCGCAAAACTAATAAATACTGAAGTGTGTTGTAACGGTTGTGTCCTGGTTAGAAACCGACGACAGTGAATGTAATCACGACAGGCAATTGTTACATAGGCCTATACTGTAATATTTTGCGTATGTAAAAATGTCTCAAGAGAAATATAAAAGATTAAAAGGATTACGTTTATTATATATTTAATTCTATATGTTTACATTTTATTCAAGCTGTAAAACTAATGTGTACAGTATTTCGCAGCAGTGGTATCTTGGTATAATGTATTAACAACGGTTTGAGACAAATATGATGTTATTTAATATAAAACAATGCCGATGGCGCTCTGTGGCGCGGCAGGAATTTGAACAGCGTCCTGAGTCGGGACAGACGCCGAATGATGCCGCCGGTGTGCGTACACACATAGAAAACAATGTGTTCGAATTTTAAAGACATGGCGCGACGCGACACGGCGCTTCTCGTTCGGTGTGCGACCCCCCCCTTAAGCGTGATATATTGTAATTTGTAACTGTAATTCCCACCCCTGTCCAGTTGGTGGCTAGTGCGCTCCAGTTTGGCAGTTTTATCAACGGTTGACTGGTCGACCCGCGACACGTTTACATGAATCTACACCCCGCCTCTTGCAGCGCGGGGGTGTTGGTATGTTCGAAAACAGTATACATCACTCAGCCTTCTCGAAATTCTTTTTTTTCCCCCCAAACTAAGAACAAAACGAACTTTGTTTGAAGTATATCGGGGCCTTTACTAGCCAATGTAGAGGGTTGTTCGTGTACATTAACTAATGTTAACTAATTGTAAATGTTACCATATTAATGGCCCGAGCACCAATGGTGCAGGAACCCTCTTGGAATTGCTCCGTTTATTCCTTTCACTTCTCATGATGGGAGATAGTAGATGAGCAGCTGACTTCAGTGTAGTTTGTTTGATAGCATCACTATGTGTTTGAAGATGCCCACCCTGCCTTTTAACTAAGAGGCTATAAAGTACATGCTGTTCCCTTCAGTGAGCTAATCCAGCTGGCTGTTTCTGCCTCCCTGGGTTTTAAAACATTTTGGAGTCTGCCTTTGCTTACACACACATATACGCAGACACACACTCGGACTGCTCGCAGCACTTAGCCTGGACGTCAGTGTACGCCACAGCGCTTGTCACCCAGGGCTACGGCCCGTATAATCGGCTGTTGTCTCAGCTGGCTGCGGGCAGCGCAAACTTTATTGTTGTCTGGCCTGTTATAAAATATTTAGTTTGTTAGAGTGGTCTTTGGCACATGCACAGTGTATAGCTGCACGTGGGGTCAAGTACATTTTCCATACTTCAGTTTGGATACATATTCTCACTATTAACTACAAATTTTGCCTCCCAATTTTCTGCTTATTAATTGTCAGTAAGGAAAGGTAGATGTTAAGTTTAGGTATGGGCTAGGATTAAGGGATCTAAAATATGGTCATTCAGAATAAGGCATTAATATACATTTTATAAGTACTAATAAACAGCCAATATGCTAGTAATATGCAACTAGTTAATAGTGAGTATTGGTCCCTAATCTACGGTACATTTGATTTAAACAAGACACTCCAGGAAAAACCTTTTTTCAGGGACTGTTAAATCTTTATTTCAGACTGGTGGAAAGAAAACATCCAAAATACATATTTAAGTGTTATTTTATTACACTTATGTTTTTGCTTCTGTGGATTTCAATGGCAATGCCTTATCTTTTAAGGCCGTTTTCTCAAAATGAGTTCAGCAGCTCTTACATACACTACACTTTACAGTTTAATTCCTATAATCTGAAGGTTTTTACCGAGGGGTTTGTATATATCAATCGCCTGATTTATATTAGGGGTTTACTGAGGGTTTCGGTTGTATATCATTTGCCTGATTTTGATTTCATTACTAAAAGTAAATAAATGTAATAACATTTCTAGCTGTTGACATTATTTTCTGATTTATGGAATGATAAAAAAGAGATCTCAATTTTAAAGTGCTATTATGCCATTTGGAATGTTGGCTTTCCTGCAGTGTGTAAAGTAGCTGTGTGTGAATGTAAACCGTTTGCATCGTTGTAAAGCCAAAAGTGCATGATAAATACAGTTATCTCCCAAAAGAAAGAATTGACTCTGAACAGCCCGAGAGTCGTTAGTACCACGTCTGTAATGCTACACGGCACTAATAACACATTTGCATAATGCCTGCATATGTTGGCCGTCCGCGAACACTATAGCTTATTCATGTCGAGAAGACGCTCTATCCTATGCTGTGAAAGTCAATTATTTTTATTTTCACTTCTGAAAGATGAGGCTGCATCAGTAATTGATTTTAATTGTATTTTTTGGACCAGCTGTCTCCAATGAATCAGAATCTGTAAGTATGATTAATAATAAAAGTTTATATTTTCTATTGAGCATTCAATATACGAAACTATGGCAATGGGCGTAACGTATCCGACACGCGCTGTGAGGGCGTGGCAGAATCTTAACTTTGATAAAGAATATCTCTTTGGTTTTGAGACTTTAGTCTTTGCAGCTTCAGGGATTTTATCTATGCATAATCAGCTTGTAACACTCAAAGAGAAAGCAAAGCTTGAAATCGCATCATATGACTCCTTTAACTCGGTCAACAAAATTAAATAATAATTTTGAACCTAGCTTTATCCAGTGTTCAGATCGTTGTATGCAAATGAGTGCATATTTAATTAGATAATGCCTAATTTCCACAATTAAACAACTTTTCAGAAAATTTGTAATACAAAACATATGCACTGCGATTAATTAAATCGGGAAAGTGTGGTGATATGTAAAATTTTTGTCCTATTTATGCTATGTTTACATTAAACCGGATACCTTTGAAACACTCTTTCCTGTCAACACACTAGCGTTTTCAAATGTTTTCCAGAAATTAAACTTACTGCACCCGTGTAAAACCTCATAAAAGCTCACTGAGATGGAACAGAACCCCCTGGAACAGATTAAAATAAAGAATAAACAGAATAAAGTTCTCACACTATTCTTCAACTGCCTCATGTTTTGCTGCAGGACAGCACTTGCGAGTGTTGCAAATCTTCTGTCATCTTTGAAGGACTGCGATATGAAGAGTGTACAAAGTATTGCATTTTTTGCAACAGTGTGAAACTGAATACCACATAACCGGCACAATACCGGTACAAACACATAACTGTCAGTACAATATGTGTCAAGACTAAATGTGCGTCATTGTTTTTACAGTTCACGCTACAATGCAAAAACTGTTTTCAAGTGTATCCACTTTAGAGAGCTTTGTTTTTAGTGACAACAATGCAGGCTTCGTGTGAACGGAAGGTCAAAATGGAGAGAAAAAGATTCATTTTTAAATAAAAACATATGAGTGTGGAGTGGACAAGGCCTCACCTGTAGCGTCTTGCCTTAAACGGTCTTCTAAACTTTTGTCTATTGTTTGTTAAGCCAAGACACATGACTTAAACATGTGTGCATAATTTACAATTACGGGCTTTCATCAGCTGTCTGTGTTTAAGGCACGCGCAGCACAAGACTTGATGTTCCCTCTGTGGTTTTTCCCCAAGGCATTAATAGGCAGTATAGGTTGCTCGGTTTTAGGAGTCTGACTGGGTTCCTTCCTCTGTATTTTTTGCTGATGATACTTGTACTTGCCCAATACATGCTGACAAACATGTCTTCTTTCATTTCCTGTCAAATTTTTTTGCATAGTCACATCTTTCCATTGAAAGTGCTGAAATGCCACACTTAAAAACAAACCTGGCTGCTGTTGTTTCTCCCAGGATGCTTTTGAAACGGCAGCGAGAGCTGAGGGTGGTCTCTCATTGGATGGGAGCAATGCCGCTGACGCAAAAGAGTTGGAGGACGAAGTCGAGAGAAGCAAATACCACCACAGTGTCTGTGTACTCAAGCCCATCCGCTCCACCAGCAAGTATGTACTAAAGTTACTGGTCAGTGTGCCTTTCATTCCAGTAAGCAAAGCATGATGGGCAACACTGTGTCCATTTTCAGATATCTACATGCTTTTGAAGGTCATCCTCTCAAATGTCAATGGCTCAGTAGACCTGAGATGCCAATAGAAGCATTTTCTGAGACAATTGGTGACAAACTGAACTATTTTAATAGATAACAGTGTCAGCTGATAAAAATGTTCACTCAAAAAATGAACATTTGCTGAAAATGTTGTTGGATTTAGCTTTTATCACTTGTTCACCAGTGGATCTTCTGCAGTGAATGGGTGCCGTCAGAATAAGAGTCCAAACAGCTGATAAAACATCACAATAATCCACATGTAATCCACACCACTCCAGCTCATCGATTAATGTTTTGCGTGTTTGTAAGAAACATAAGGCTTTTTAACTTCAAACCTTTGCTTCAAGCTGAAATAAAAAGTCCTCTATCCATAATATTGCTTTCTCCAGAGAAAAATGTGTCTTGTTTGAATCGGGGGAGAAAAATTAAGGGATGAATGAATGAGGCATTTATATCTAAACAAATATGTGGGTAGATTTTGATGTGAGAGGACAACAGGAGATGGACTTTTTTTTTTTACTGGAAGAAGCATTATTATGGATTAGGGGTGGGCGATATAGAAAAAATATGATATCATGATTTTTTTTTTTATTTCACGATTCTTTGTCATGTTGGTTTTACTACATTGCAAGTTGTCTGAGCAGTACAGCCAAACTAATTTCCCTATTATAAAGCCTTTCAAGGTAACAAAAAAAGAGAGAAAAAAGAATGGCAGATATTTAGGCCAAAGTGGGCAAAGAAAATAAAAAGTCATTATTTTATCTTTCTTATTAAAAAATAACAGATTACAAATACACATAATATACAAGTAAAACAAACAGTGCTTTATTTTCAGGTACACTAGGTGTATTTAGCAGAGCATTCAAGAAACTGAACGAACAAATGTAAAAATAAAAACTATATAGACTGATTCCTAAAGCAACCGTATTAAAGTTTTTCAGTCAAGAATAGTGAGTGATTTTTCTCTGTGATTTGTTGTTTTATTAACGTTAAAGGAATAGTTCACCCAAAAAAAAATGATGCCATCTGTCTGTCTGTCATAGTGTTTTATTTTTATACCATCATTTACTCAAAAGTTGTTTTAAACCTCAGTGAGTTTCTTTCTTCTGCCGAACGTAAATGCTATTTTGAGGAACAAGGAAAACCAAACAGTTGCTGATCCTCGGTGACTTCCATATTTTCCCTTCTATCAAAGTCAATGTGGACCAGCAACTGTTTGGTTACCCAGATTCACCAAAATATCTTATTTTGTGTTCAGCACAAGAAAGAAATGAATACAGGTTTGGGACAACATGAGAGTGAGTAAATAATGACAGAAATTAAATTGTAGGGTGAACTATCCCTTTAATGACAGTCGGCTGCATGTTTAATACTGTCCCTTTAAGACCTATATGCAGGCACGCATCCGTTTGTCTCAGCTGTTGTTTACTTTCGTTTTAGACATAACCAACTGAGTCTATATGTAAACCTTGTGTGTTATGTCCGTAACTTAGTTCAGTAATCAGGCGCTGTTTGACAGGGTTTTAGTGCGCGTGCTTCTGGTGTATGCGCTCAGAAAAAGCGGACGTCAGACCAGCGAGTGAATGAAACATTTAACCGGCAAGGCTTGTATGCAAATAATATACTTCTGCGATCGTGAATAAGTGCAGTGTCCTGTCAGAGTAACTCTACCGCTGTATGTCGTGTTGTACTCTATATAGAGACGGAGGCGCCAGAACTGTAACTGATAGAATGTGCGCTGTAGCACGATACTACGATATTTCTTCAAAAGCAGATCGTGGAGACATTTTTATCATCCACGATCAAAAATCATCATATCGCACAGCCCTATTATGGACAGGTATTTTGGCCAGAAGCAATGATTTTAAATTACAATGTCTCAATATTTCATCTCAAGGGAGATGAAATATGGAGTTTAGACAAGGCCAATATAAGGGCAAACATAATAAACAATTATCAATGAAATTAAATATTGTTTGAAACATGTGCTCAAAATGATTAAAATAACTTACTTTCTCAAATATCGATCAATGTAAATATGTGAGTAAATTAAAATCGTTTCATCATATAAAGCAATTGAGTCTCGTCAGAAAATTTGGACTAAACTGCTGAATTAATTTCACATTAGTTTTACAATCTCTTTATGAACTTTTTGATGCCTCAAAATGTTAGTTGCATAGACTGTCAATGGAGAGACGATATTTCAAAGACGAATGATCGTCTAATTGGTTTGGAATGACATGAGGGGAGTAAATGATGAAATAATTTTGGATTCAGACACCAAAATGAGACAACACAGGAGACAAGAACATGCCGTATAAACTAAGTCTGGATACTGAAACCAATTTCAGATTCGATTTCAATTCACAAGCTTGCAATTTTTCAATTATTAGATGGGAGGCATGTCAACCTAGCCCTAGTACAAACATCTTTGTTGAATTTGAACAAAAGCCACATTTCAGTCAAATTCCATCCCTATTAAAATGTCGCAGTGCAGTGATTTAAGCTCAAATGACACAGTTTTACGAGACATACACCGTGTCCCTGAGAAAGGCACATGGGACACGTGGCCCTAATAAAATACACCAAATTGCACTGAATTAAAATACTGCAGCTTAGAGACTAATCCACATCTCTTGTCTCTTCTCCTGTCCTGTTTTCGTTGTGTCATCACAGGTATCAGCATCCAGTCGACAACGCTGGCCTCTTCTCCTTTATGACATTTAACTGGTTGACCTCACTGGTGCTGTTGGCCCATAAGAAGGGTCAGCTGTTTCTGGAGGATATATGGGCCGTGTCGCAGTTTGAGAGTTGTGAGGCCAATCGTCGCCGGTCAGTACTGATGATGATCAAGCACTCATCCAACTAAAATATATGTAATTCAGGCCTGGCAGAGCCAACTTTCTCATACAAAACAATGGTGATACCAAATGGTGTCAAATGGCCCCGATACCATAAATACTACTATACTGAATGATTGATGAACCATGGTAGTTTCATAGTACTCCACAGTACTTTAAAGAATACCATTGCACTTGCATGGCTCAAGTCCAAATCAAGTGGGGTTACAGTGGAACGTCTTGGACCTGGAGCCAGGCCTGTTGTAATTGGTAGATGCATTGCATGTTAACAAAACCTCATTTCCACAGGCTGGCCGGGCTGTGGGAGGAAGAAGTCAAGTCACGAGGGGACGGGGCGTCTCTTCGTCGTGTGGTCTGGCATTTTTGCCGCACACGTCTGCTGCTGTCCATCCTCTGCCTTATGGTTACTCAACTCGCAGGCTTCAGTGGCCCAGTAAGTAACACCATCTCAGCTCTGTGTGTCTTTCTGGTGTCTTTTCCCTCAATCTATCTCTCTCTCTCGCTCTTGCTCTCTCTGTGTATTATTAGCTTTATAGACCCACCTATCAAATCCTGCCCCCCCTCAAATGCTCAGGTGAGTGTTCAGATGGGGTATGAACGGTGTGTTACGTTGTCACTGGGCCTCAGAAGGGATCTTCATTACCTCTGTGGTGTTTCCAGTGTGGCTCCCAAAACCATTTGATCAATTCATTTAACCATTAGTGCTATTTTTAAAGTGCCTTAATGATGACTTGTGCCAACACCAAAAGAGTATTACAGTTGGTCTGCTGCTTTTTGCTGAATAGTCTGACTCTATTGTCAAAAATAGGGGAAACCTTATTAATTTAGATGTTATTGAAGTATGTCAAATCTGCGCCACTAACGGCACCAAAAGGAATCTGCAAGCCATTTGAGCTGCTCAATTTTGCCCGGATGTAACAACATAACATAAACTCAAACATAGAGTGCATCGGGTCAGGCAACTTTTTCAGAAGTTTTGGTTCCAGAAGTATTTTTTCCGTTCAATTTTCCCATAGGGCTTTTAAAAAAAAGTCTTTGTTAAGGCGTTATAAGCCACAAACCAAAACAACAAGCTATGAGGTGAATCACAACATTGACATTTTTTAAGTGAAGCAAAAAAAAAATTTGAAAATCAAAAGGAACTATAATCCCATTAAGCATTGCAAAAATAATAATATATCAAATAATTATAACACAATTAATTTTATCTAAAGAAACAATATATGGTAAGTTATATATGCACGCACAAATATGTCAGTATTTTGACAGCATAGCGAGACCATTTCATTTGTTATTTGTGGTGCCTTATGAGAGTGGCCAATCTCTGCAAGATCTTTTGTTGTGATTTGCTCACTGCCACTCTCTGATTGGAGGGATTTTGCACAGCATTATGGGTAATGTAGTTTTCCCACCAGAAATCCCAATTTTAAACCGTATTCTCTCAAGGTGAAATAATGCAAACTGATGGTTTCAACAAAAACAATCTTGTAGCTCACAGTAGGACTGTCCTTAAAGGTTTATAAGTTATCGATATAAATCAGTTCCCCTTTGGAGAAAATTAATTTTTCTTCCGCAACCTGATTGCTCACTGTTACCGTGAGTTTGGGGCGGGAATCGGTTCTGTTTAGTGCTGCCAGTTGTGTAGATATGACACACTTTATTTTAAAGCATGTCTGTCAGTTATGGCCAAATATTATCAATCATAAACATCCTGTAGTTTCAATAAAGCTAAAGATAAATGACTCTAAACTTAGTCATAATTTTCAGTTCCGAGAGTTTCAGCTCCAAAAACAGAAACAAATTTATTACACCTGTCCAAAAAACCGCTGCTCTATGATTGTGCAAGTTTCTGTTTGTCTCTTGCTTTCCAGGTACCAGGTGTTTTATATCTGTGGTGTTATTATCGGGTAGATAATAAGAATGTATTCTGTTCTGACGGTCCACTATGAAATGCTAGATTTGGGGTACAGCTTAAGTTTAGGGGCATTGCATGTAGCACAAGCGTAGTCTAAAGAGAAGTCTCCTTAGATCAGGAGGATAGGCTAACACTTTCTTCAAGGAGAGCTTCTGTCACTGTCCCACCATGGGCGACACAGCAAGGCTCTGTCTCCTTCAACCGATTGGAGAAAATCGGGCTTACCAAAAGATTGTTTAATCATTAACTGCCTTTCTCTCCCTGTTGTCTATATTTAGCAACTCCTTGAAGAGATACCTGTCCTTGCTCTGATGACTGAGGTCGGGGGTGGTTTGTAAAGGAAGGTGGGTTTCGGGGGGGGGGTTAGGGGTCAGAGGTCGCTGGGTCCCCATGTGTGCGACATGTGACAGAGGCTATTCTTTAGACTCCACAGGGTGTCCGTTTAACCTGCGGGGAGAGCACACGGCAGGCAGAGCCGGTGAGGATTCCTGGGAGGTAAGGGCATGTTTCTTATGCAGGGCTGGATCAAGAGTTAATGCTGTTTGCTGCCCGTCTCTCTCTCTCTCTCTCTCTCTCTCTCTCTTGCCTACTCTCTCCTTTCTGTTTCCCTTCTCTTATTTGATCTCTGTAATTATTCACATCTCATGTGTATTGAAATGATCCAGCGAGAAATGTCTGAAAGGTTGGGTAACTGGTTGGCAAATGATTGTGCAATGTATGTCCGATGACGTATGTGGGCAAGATTTTATGCTGATGGACAATTGATTACGACTTCTCCAGATAAAATCCGGCTCCTTTGCGAACGGAAAACGGACTTGCGGGGGGTTTATATTGCCGGGTTTTGGACTGAAATGAGTTTTGAGAGATTCATGAGCGTACAGGTCGTGTTCAGACCCACACCTCTTGTCCTCAAAATATTGCTGGATTTTTGACCAATTTCATGGACACTTTTTTGGGCAACTGTGCGGTGTAAATGGGTCTTGTAAGATCATTCAGGGAGGGTGATCGCTGCCCCACTAACCTCAATTAAAAATAAATGGGACAGCTTTTAAGTGATGACAACTCGGAAATGGACTCTGAAAGATCTTATTTTGTGCAACAATGTCTTTTTGTTTTTTTCCTCACAACAAAGTATTGATTTGCCTGATCCATGTTTTTTTTCATGCAACGTCTTTGTACATTATTTCCACAAATTGCTGATGTTTCAAGTTTCAAGGTTAAATATTCAAGGTTTCCTTAATAAAATCTAGCAGCTGTGTTCAACCACATGGGTTTGCCCTTGTTCCCAGTTTATGTCTGCATATCCTTGACTGCGTATGTGCATGAGAACGGCGTGCGTGAGTGTGTGCGTGAATGTGTGTGTTTGGATGACTTTCTTGAACTGTCGGCTGTTGAAGTTTTCTGTGTTTTGTGCTTCCACACACTCTGCTACTAATTAAATTGATATTAATTTTCAGGTGTTAAAACAAATGTACATCTCCATCCTGTACCCCAACCTGGTGTGACTGTAGGTAAAAAAAAAAAAAAAGTATTTGAATCCACAAACAAGGGGCATTATGTCCATGATTATGTCACATTGCTTTGTCTCCCGCACAGATGGTACTGTCGGTACAGTTTCATTGTCTCTCTTGTTCTTTTCCGAAGGCTAGAGAAAAGGGCCGCATAAGGTAACGAACTATTAGAACACAGGCTGACATTATCTCTAAGTAGACGTTACCGCTCCCTCACTGTCCCCAATGATTAGAAGCCGTGCATTTTATGATGAAGCCCCACACGTAGCATACAATGATCTGCATCCCTTTACATTTCTCTGCCCAACGCTGTAATCAGATGTTTTATGATGAGGAAGGTCATGAAGTGTAAATGTCGCAGTGCTATGTTTGTATCCTCAATCATGCCTGCTGTGTCCTGTCGCCCCTTGCTCGTCCTCCCTCTCCGCAGGCGTTTGTGGTTGGGCGGTTGCTGGAGTACACGCAGATGAGCGAACCCGACCTGCCCTACGGCCTGCTGCTGGTGCTGGGCCTCTTGGCCACCGAGCTGATTCGCTCCTGGTCCCTCGCCCTCACCTGGGGGCTCAACTACCGCACTGGCACCCGTCTGCGTGGAGCCATCCTGACCATGGCCTTCCACAAGATACTGCGTCTGCGCAGCCTTCGGGAGAAGAGCATGGGAGAGGTACGGTGTTGAGATTGGGCGGGTGAGGAGTTTTGGATTAATTAATTGGACATTTAGGAAGGTTAGGAGCAGATATCCTAGGGTGTTGATTGGTGAAGAGATGAAGAGTGAAGGAAAATATCTAAAGAAGGTGATGTCCGCATATATTTAATGGTAGTCTACGGTATATCTTGCGCATCTTGCTGACGTACGTGTCGCTTTTCTCTTTAGCTGATCAATATGTGTTCGAGTGACGGGCAGCGCATGTTTGAAGCCGCTGCCATGGGCAGCCTGCTGGCCGGAGGGCCCCTGGTGGCCGTGCTGGGAATGGTGTACAACTTATCTGTGTTGGGGCCGACATCTCTGCTGGGCTCTGCTGTATTCATCCTCTTCTACCCCACTATGGTGAGCTTTTCGTTCAGGCTTTGTGTTGCATTGTCAATGGGAGTTCCTGTTGTAATGGCAGTGTTTTTCCTGTAGATGTTTAGCTCCAGGCTGACGGCGTACTTCAGGAGGAAGGGAGTAGCCGTGACTGACCAGCGCGTTCAAAAGATGAATGAGATTTTGAACTACATCAAGTTCATTAAGATGTATGCCTGGGTTAAGGCCTTCTCTCAAGCTGTGCGAAGTAAGTTGTTTTTGTAGAACGTGTTTTTTTAGGATTACTCAAACTAATGTAGTTTGATGTTTATTTTAGAAATTTAGTTGTATGCATTTTTCATTTTTATTTAATTTCATTTATCCCATCTTTCGGATAAGATGTTAAACCAAAGTCCTGACTCTCTGGGGTCATTAAAAATCCCATGACACTTCTCCTAAAGAGTAGGGGTTTAACCCTGGTGTCCTGGCCAAATTCCCTCCACTGGCCCTTGTCAATCCTGGCCTCCTAATAATCCTGGCTATATGACTCTCTCTCCTCTCCACCTGTAGCTGGTGTGTGGTGAGCGCATACACTTGATTGGCTCTATGACTCTCTCTCCTCTCCACCTGTAGCTGGTGTGTGGTGAGCGCATACACTTGATTGGCTCTATGACTCTCTCTCCTCTCCACCTGTAGCTGGTGTGTGGTGAGAGCATACACTTGATTGGCTCTATGACTCTCTCTCCTCTCCACCTGTAGCTGGTGTGTGGTGAGCGCATACACTTGATTGGCTCTATGACTCTCTCTCCTCTCCACCTGTAGCTGGTGTGTGGTGAGAGCATACACTTGATTGGCTCTATGACTCTCTCTCCTCTCCACCTGTAGCTGGTGTGTGGTGAGCGCATACACTTGATTGGCTCTATGACTCTCTCTCCTCTCCACCTGTAGCTGGTGTGTGGTGAGCGCATACACTTGATTGGCTCTATGACTCTCTCTCCTCTCCACCTGTAGCTGGTGTGTGGTGAGCGCATACACTTGATTGGCTCTATGACTCTCTCTCCTCTCCACCTGTAGCTGGTGTGTGGTGAGCGCATACACTTGACTCTATGACTCTCTCTCTCTCCACCTGTAGCTGGTGTGTGGTGAGCGCATACACTTGACTATGACTCTCTCTCCTCTCCACCTGTAGCTGGTGTGTGGTGAGCGCATACACTTGATTGGCTCTATGACTCTCTCTCCTCTCCACCTCTAGCTGGTGTGTGGTGAGAGCATACACTTGATTGGCTCTATGACTCTCTCTCCTCTCCACCTGTAGCTGGTGTGTGGTGAGCGCATACACTTGATTGGCTCTATGACTCTCTCTCCTCTCCACCTGTAGCTGGTGTGTGGTGAGCGCATACACTTGATTGGCTCTATGACTCTCTCTCCTCTCCACCTGTAGCTGGTGTGTGGTGAGCGCATACACTTGATTGGCTCTATGACTCTCTCTCCTCTCCACCTGTAGCTGGTGTGTGGTGAGCGCATACACTTGATTGGCTCTATGACTCTCTCTCCTCTCCACCTGTAGCTGGTGTGTGGTGAGCGATTGGCTCTATGACTCTCTCTCCTCTCCACCTGTAGCTGGTGTGTGGTGAGCGCATACACTTGATTGGCTCTATGACTCTCTCTCCTCTCCACCTGTAGCTGGTGTGTGGTGAGCGCATACACTTGATTGTCTCTATGACTCTCTCTCCTCTCCACCTGTAGCTGGTGTGTGGTGAGCATACACTTGATTGGCTCTATGACTCTCTCTCCTCTCCACCTGTAGCTGGTGTGTGGTGAGCGCATACACTTGATTGGCTCTATGACTCTCTCTCCTCTCCACCTGTAGCTGGTTGTGGTGAGCGCATACACTTGATTGGCTCTATGACTCTCTCTCCTCTCCACCTGTAGCTGGTGTGTGGTGAGCGCACTGGCGCCGTTGTTCTGTGGCAGCCATCGCATCATCCAAGTGGATGCTGCACACTGGTGGTGGTTGAGGAGAGACCCCCCCACGATTGTAAAGCGCTTTGGGTGTACAGCAATATACAAAGCGCTATATCAATGTTTCATTCATTCATTCATTATTTTTTAAATGTGTGTGTGTTTATATATAGTATTTATAAAGTTTTAGCTTTTAGTTTTGGTTCAGTTTTAGTTGTTTTAATACTACAATTCAACTCAAACTAAATGAAAATAAGAAATGTTGTTTGGCAACAAGCTGAAATAATTTGTATTTAATTTTTATTTAAAGTAATGAAAATGTTTAAGGTTTTAGTTAATGATAGTAGTCTGCTTTGGCCTATTTCTATGCAAATGTTGTGGCTTATTGCGTTCCATCTAACAGGAATTAGAGATGAGGAGCGTCACATTCTGGAGCAAACCGGATATTTTCAGAGCATTACAGTCGGCGTGGCACCTATCGTCGTGGTGATTGCCAGTGTGGCCACATTCTCCACCCACATGTTGCTAGGTTATGACCTTACTGCTGCACAGGTAGGGTTACATTGCTTGTTTGGAGGTGTCGGCATTAACACAGTATTAATGTTCTCATGCACTGACTCAGCTTCATTTCTTTTTTCCAGGCATTCACTGTCGTCACTGTTTTCAATGCCATGACCTTTGCCTTAAAGGTCACCCCATTTTCTGTCAAATCTCTGTCAGAGGCATCTGTCGCCATTGATAGGTTTAAGGTGAGCTTTCTCTCCTTCTTTCTCCTGATAGTTACTTCTACCTTTGTCAAGTCTGGCAGTGTGTATGCTGTTCTCATAGGGACCCTGTTCCTGTAAATCAAGGTATTGGAGCAAGTGTTATGATTGAGGTGTGTTTGATATGGTCCAGATGGATGATCTTGGGGAATTGACCAAATAAGATGGGAATAGGGCTGTTCTTGGTGCCATATTGAAAAGCTCCAGTTGCCATCCAGCTTACTTCTATCCTTCAACTAATCCAGTAGATTATATATCTTCGTTTCTGACTTCAGTGGCAGATGAAAAAAATCACATAAATCCTTTTACATCGCTTACATCACACTTCAATGAAACTGCACATCAAAAGTGTTGGAGATACCATCATAAAAGGGCAATTTTAGGAAGATGTTAGAATAAGAAAATGGAAGTGGATCTGACAAGGAGTAAAACATGGTGAAAGCAAGAGAAAACGTGTTTTATTTGTGCTTAGAACTGAAGAAAAGGCCTGCTGAGTGCTGTTAGTGATACATCGGCATAAGACTTCTTAAACACGGGTTCACAGTTCGTGTTGCTCAGCTTCATACACAGGGGCACTTTAACGGTGGGAAGATTAGGATGATTCCAAGGGCCCGGTGAGGGATTAAGGGCCCAGGACTCATTTTTACCGTGGCCTGGAAACCATCGCGGCGTCCCTGTTCATGCATCTGGACCAGACTCTCTGTGTTTAGATTTGTGTGCCAGCATCACACATGTAACTGTAGAGTGTTGTAGGGGTGTGCGATATATATCGTCTGCGATATTATCGTAATTGTTGTTTTAACGATGTGCAATTGGACAATATCGAGTATTTAGCAAAAACTGAACTAACACCTACGTTACATAGTGCACGCATTAGATGCATACATTCGCCTGCGTGGTGGTGAAGGAGTTAAACTGTGCACGTGCGCATTAAGAGTGTGTTCTTTCACTGCATGATTCAGTCGATTAAAATGCATTAAGAATGATGGCAAAATTCAAGATATGGGGCAGAAAATGTATATATTTACGTTTCATATAGTTAATATCACACGAAGGGTGCCGTTTTTTCTTCAAAAATAAGCATGATTACAAATGTGATATTGATTTTATACAACAGTTCAATAAACAAGTTAATATTAAGAGACTTACGTTTTAGACACCATGTTGCCTGTTTTGCTGCATTTCGCCGACAAAAGATAATTCTTAACAGCCACAGCGAGGTTTTGCGTCTCAGTGATTCGTTCATGAATGATTCAATCGTTTAAATGATTCGGTTCAGTCTCAGTGATTCGTTCCTAAATGATTCAATCGTTTAAATGATTCGGTTCAGTTTCAGTGATTCGTTCCTGAATGATTCAATCGTTTAAATGATTCGGTTCAGTCTCAGTGATTCGTTCCTGAATGAATCAATCGTTTAAATGATTCGGTTCAGTCTCAGTGATTCGTTCCTGAATGATTCAATCGTTTAAATGATTCGGTTCAGTCTCAGTGATTTGTTCCTGAATGATTCAATCATTTAAATGATTCGGCTCAGTCAGTCGCAGTTCCTGAATGTATTTCGTTTAAATGATTCGGTTCAGTCGGACACATTAACAGTGACGTTAAAGCACCGCTGGCGGTTTAATTTCACATTTAAAGTCTATTTTCGTTTTTAAAATAATTTTAAATATCAGAGATTCATGTTTAAAACGTCAAATGATGCATGTGTAACTGGTTAAAGCACTCGATGTCCCTCTGAGCTGCATAAACAGTGTGTGAATACATCTAAACACAGATAAAACTGGTTTCATTTGTTTGGGAGCAGCCTAAATGTGTATTATCTTAATTAACTGTTAAATGTAACATTTGACTCAAAAGATGTCAAAAGACTTTTAGAAACAAAATGGCTTTATTGTAAAAATCTAATTTAAACTTAAATGAAAAGATGAATTAATCTCTGATGTGAACTGAGCACACAGAATATGAAGAATATCATAAACTGCAGCTGTGCACGGTATTCAGATATCAGCACAATAACACACTCGGCAAAACATGTCTAATTATGTTATCAAAAAAATCCCCCAAAATATTGAGATATCATTTTTTTTCAATTCGCACACCCCTACTGCATAAAAGATCACTTTTCTACTTTTCTATAAATCCTTCAAGAAAAAAAACAATAGGATTTTTTCATTGGCTTTCGGATTATTTTATAAAATAAGCTTGACCAACAGAAGTTTTATGATTCTTAAATGTTCTGTTCAGCATGATAACCTTCATAAATGAATACAACTTGGATTTTGAATCCTAAATACAATCGCCAGGAGTAAAAAGCTAAACGTAGGCTAAAAATGAACTACGCCACAGATGCATGACTCAGGACTTTTAGTCTATTTAAAACCATTTTCCCTGAATGTTTAGGAATAGTTTGCAAGAGTGTAATTACACAAACACAATGAGGCTGTGAAAGCAACTAGCGAGTAGATGAGTTTAGCTTTTAGGACGTTTGATGCCCCGGACAACCTCTGTAGTCATAATTATCCAACTTTTAACCGCCACTTTTTAAGACGAGTAAAAGCTTTACAAATCTCACAAATAAGTATTACTGAAGTATGTTGTAGAATCACACATAAAAAACATGTGCTTATTAAATGTTACCTCATTTCAGGCATTTAAGCAAAAACCCATTGACTTTAAGACAATTGAACCAGAAGGGCTAAAATGCTCACTCCAGGATTTGGCCTACAATAATACAGTATTTCTGCAGCACTCGTAGTCATGCAGAAAATGATCATGCAGACATCCTAAGACAAATGAAATGATTTAATAGCTAGATAGCTTTAATAGCTACCCTGTTAAATGTAGCACCTGTAAATGAAATGATTGTTCTGTGAGACGAGTTCCTTTCAATCTGTTTCTTCATCTTCCTCCAGAGTTTGTTACTGATGGCCGAGGTCAAGATGATCCGTGAGCTGCCGAGCAATCCTTCCGTCGCGATAGAGATGACCGGTGCCAGTTTGGCTTGGGAGACGGGCGGTCACAGCGCCCAGCCTACGCCCCGCGGTACACCCTATGTAGGCCTGGGCATGAGAGGCTGTCGCAAGAAGCGCCGGCAGCGTGACGACCCAAAACATCACGGGATGCTGGAAGAGGAAACGCATGGCCAGCTGTTGAATGATCTGTCTGTAGACATGGCATCCAGTCATGAAGATCAAACCCTTCAAGTGCCGACCATTAGCCAACGGCTGCAGAGAACTCTTCACTGCATCGATCTCTCCATTCAAAAGGTCTTCGCCTTTCTCAATGCTAATTTGGTAATGGTCGAGATAACAAAGACAAGCCATGCTAATAATCATTTCTGTGTTTGAGTCTTCAGGGGAAGCTGGTCGGTGTCTGTGGCAGCGTGGGAAGTGGTAAAACATCTCTCATCTCTGCCATTCTTGGACAGGTGAGCGATTTGTCTGATTTGAAGCATAACGCAGAGCATCTTTGTCTATGCTGAAGGCTACATCTATTAGATGCAGGGGTGCTCCGATCAGCCGATCACCGAAAGCAGTATCTGTCGATCGATCACGATACCGATCTTTTTATCATGTAGAATTATTTATAGTGATGATCCAATCAAGATTTTTAGACATTTATTCAGGGCCTGAATTTCATTTTTAAAAAAGGTAAATCTTGTGAGAGGATTTTTTTAAAATAAGGGGAGGAGGAGGGTGTTTTTTTTACATTTTTCAAAAATAGATATTTATCTCACCTGACCGTTTGATCATGCACTGCATTTTTGTTTTGACAATCGTACAATTGTTGCACAATACACACAGCACAAGCCATATTTCATGAGCTGTATGAAACCTGGTTCACACATACTCCGTCTGCAGTGTGTATGCAGTGCATGTGCGTACGCAAGCGGTGCAGAAGCAGCACGGACTGCACTGTAAAAATCCAACTTTAGAAAAGTTCTACTAACCAATGTAAAAAAAAAAACAACAAGTAGCCAGAACTAAGATTTTTTGGTAGAAGTGAGTTTATTTTTGTGTGTGAACTGCACAAAAATACTCTAAACATGTCACTAGAAAAAGTTGTTTTGTTTACCTTACTCAGATAATCAACATATCCAAATGATCTCCCAACTTTCCAAATTGAGTCATCTGAGCAAACAATTTTACATTGAACAATATCGCACAAGATGCTCAAAATCTTTGGTTTCTCTGACAGATCTTTTAACACTCAGTAGACTGACTTTTATTCATTAGATGAACTAACGTTTTTAAGTTGTCAGTTCTCGGTTGCTAGTTGAGAGCATTTACTTAAAATGCTTTTTTAGCATTGTGATGCTTGTTTTACACAGTACAGTAATACAGTCTTTCACAGATGTGTTTAAATGCAATACATATTAGAAACACATTATTCAATGCTTTTTATTTTTGCATTTAACAGTTACTCCTAAATTAAGTTGCTCAAGCAAGTGACAGAATATTTAAACTACTTTTCTTACATTATCACAAACAGTCTAAGTTAACTTACCACTGACAGAAAGTCAGCTCTACGGCCGTTTCTTTGGCATTTCAATCTTTTACAATCAATCCTGCGGTTCATAAAGAACAATGCGCTGTCACTTTAATTCTACAGACGCACTGCTCCTGAAACGCACTGCTGGACCGCAACCGTGTGCAGTATGAACGCTCTTCCGTTAACATGCAAACATTGCACCCACATACGCAATGCAAACGGTGTGTGTGTGTGTGTGTGTGTGTCTATGCCTGTGCCTGTGCCTGAGTGTGTGTGTGTGTGTGTGTGTGTGTGTGTGTGCCTGTGTGTGTGTGTGTGTGTGTGTGTGTGTGTGTGTGTGTGTGTGTGTGTGTGTGTGTGTGTGTGTGTGTGTGTGTGTGTGTGTGTGTGTGTGTGTGTGTGTGTGTGTGTGTGTGTGTGTCTGTCTCTGTGTCCGTGTGTGTGTGTGTGTGTCCCCGTGTCTCTGTGTCTGTGTGTGTGTGTGTGTGTGTGTGTGTGTAGTGACCATGCGACACTGCCTCGATTGTGCAAATGATAATTCCTGTGTCAACTGTGCAGCGTGCTTATAGTGCAGACGCGATGTAATTTGAAGCCATTTGCACATTTTGAGAGAGAGAGAGAGAGAAAGAGCACGGTGATGCTCTTGCTCTGTTTGTGAAATTATGTCTCACAGAAACTTCTCAAATGACTTAAGTTATTTAATGATGAAATATGAATTGTACAGCATTATAATTATTTCACCCGCACCGGACAGAGTCAGACGGTGCCGCTGCATGTCTTGTCAATCCTCTCACGGCACGCGCGTCATCAGCTTGACATCGTTTTTTTTAGATTAGCCTTTTTAGAGACCGCCGATCAAACATCTCCACGCGATCATCGGCTGTGATCAGTAACCGATCAATCGCAGCACCCCTATTTAGATGTGTTCAGAAATCCTCTTATCTGTTTTAACGCCTGCTCTGTGTGTATCCCAGATGACTCTTTTAGAAGGGACTGTTGCTGTAAATGGAGATTTTGCATATGTGGCACAACAGGCCTGGATTCTCAATGCATCCTTCCGTGACAATATCCTGTTTGGCAAGGCAATGGAGGAAGAGAGGTGAGCACCAAATAAAAGGAGAGTGTAAAGGCCCTGATGTACTCACAGCAGTTATTTTTCGTTATTCGTTAAAAAAATAAAAAGTTCAAAATACTTAAGCAACGGTTTACTGTTAATGAACATCCAATTCAGTATGTTCTCCTGAGAGTGGTATTTAGATGAATATGAAAATATGTGCTGCACATTTTCCTTGTTGATGGCCCCCAGAATATTTTTTGTATGAATATCTGAACATGCAATATGCCAAAACAAAGAACAGACCCTCTGCTTTTAAACAAACAAAAAAACAGTTTTATTCTAGCTCCATGCAATCTATTTTTACCAACAGTTGAATGTGGGTATGTTTCATTAAAAAAATTAAAATTGAGCAAAAAAGCTGAGAAAAATCAGGTTTTTTTTGTTGTTGTTGTCATGTTTAGATTCAGAATGATGATCAAAACATAGATGGAATAATTCGCTTCCATCAACACATCCAAAGCTTGCCCAGTTCTATAACATTTTCTGCATCAGCATTTCATTTGGTAACGTTAGGCAGTTTTGATTAATATTCTGTTTAATGCTTGATGATGCGTTATTTTACATATGCATCTGCTTACATGCACGATTGCTTGTTTCCGTGTTTTGATCCAGGCGTTCAATACTCTTTCAGAAGATGTGTAATAGCGCCTCCTACCATACATCAGTGAAAACACAGAAAGACAGAAAATTCTGTCATTGGATGTGAAAGAGTTAAACATGAAAAACTGTCAGTCACTTTCAATTAACATCACGACTTCACATTCAACTATAAAGCAGCTCTTCAGAACACATTTACACACATAATCATCACAGACCAACAGTAGTTCAAGGGCATTTACAAGCTGGAGCAAATCTTTCTGGAAAGTTAGTTTTGGCAAGCTGTTTCGACCTTTCCAACAAACTCCAGCTGACTTCGTTTTGACCTGATATGTGCTTCAAATTATGAACAAACATTCTTCAAAATTACGAGCATCTAAGGCCTTAATACTGGACACGTCAGTACGTTTTTGGTTTGCCAAATGGCTGCGTTACATCAGTGTAATGTGTTTGAGTATGTGTGAAGGAGCAAGTGAAACAAGGCTGCAAGCTGATTGGTGAATGTGACTCAGCACAAAATAATATATTAAGAGTAAGCATTTTTGTTTTTTAATGCAGGACATTTTATTCTCCTGTCTCATGCAGGTATCAGGCAATTCTGAGTGCTTGCTGCTTGAGACTAGACTTGGCCATCCTCCCTAATGCTGACCTGACCGAGGTAACACATCCTACACAAAAATCAGCAGATACTCATAAGCCTGCACTGCACGATTTACACACAGTCTGTTTCCGCATTCTTAGGTTCAAGACAGCAGTCCAAAACAGTCAATCTAATCACTAGTGTACTGGCAAATGTTTACTTCAAGAATGAACACTATAGCTATGTTTCAATCATCCTGTTTTAATGCGCATTTTGAAGTATCGCATTAGAAACGAGTGATGGAAATGCCAAATTTTGAATAAAAATACCTTCATTTTGGGGAAATTATTTTTACGCTCGCTTAGGGTGGTTTTGACTTGTGCGAAAAAGGGTTAATGGGAGATGGAAATGCATTTTGCGATTAAATTCCTCCAAGCTATGGTCGTTCTGAAAACCCTGAGCAAAGTATTTCTGTATAATTGTCTTACACGACGGCGTTCCCAAACAGCAGCATTCAACTCCGAAAGCAATGACAGCATTTGTTTCCTCTGCTCGCTCTTAGGCGCAACTCATTTTTCATATATGAAAATTATTATAATCCGTAGCTTGGCCTAGTTTTCTATAGGCTATTTAGTGATAGTTTACCAGGAAGTGACGGTTTTGTTCTCTTTGACTCGTTGGATGGAAACGGTGCTTGTTCGCAAATGTTTTATGCAATATTCCAATTTTGCACATAAATTAAATGATCAACTTTGGATGGAAATCCGGCATAAATTAGGTGTTTGATTAAAAAAAGCAGCACAAAATGAAAGAAAGAGTGCAATCTATATTATCGTTTCCTCTATATGAAGTATGGAGTTTATTCAGAGCACATAAATACAGTTTCACAAGTGAAGTGATGTATATTAACAACAATTTTGGACAAATATTAGGTAATATAATGGAAAAAAATATTATGTAATGGAAAACTTTCACACTGTAGAAGATTGAACATAGTTTTATTCTATGACAGAAATCCTTTGTGATCGCAGAAATTAGTTTTAGATGCCAAAATTATACAGTGTGCACTGAGCTACTACTACAATAATAATGATTTGATCAAACAATAAATTCCCCTTAAAATAAAGGCATGTCTTTAATACATGGTGTGATTCCCTTTGTCAGATTGGAGAACGTGGTGCCAACCTGAGCGGAGGGCAGCGTCAGCGGGTAAGCCTGGCTCGAGCTCTATACAGCAACAGGGATATTTACATTTTCGATGACCCTTTAAGTGCTCTGGATGCCCATGTCGGAAATCACATCTTCAACAACGCCATTAGAAAACATCTGCGTGGCAAGACCACCATCTTTGTCACTCACCAGCTCCAGGTATTATAATGTCATGCCTGGTCATGTGAATAGTACTAGATATTAATTTGTAATCCTGCTTCCAAAAATCCTGTCCTGTTTCTGTTATTAGTATCTAGTGGACTGTGATGAGGTGATCTTCATGCGTGACGGCAGCATCACAGAGCAGGGCAGTCATGAGGACCTGATGAATCTGAATGGAGACTACGCCGCCAGTTTTAACAACCTTCAGCTGGGAGAAACACACATCATTGAGGTCAGAACACACCCAGCCCAAAAACAAAATACACCCCCATGTCAGGATAAAACTCAAACATTGCGTTTGGTCCAGAACCAATGGGGTTTGTCTATAGTTGACCCCCATGTCAGGATGAAACTCAAACATCATTGCGTTTGGTCCAGAACAAATGGGGTTTGACTATAGTTGACCCCCATGTCAGGATAAAACTCAAACATTGCGTTTGGTCCAGAACCAATGGGGTTTGTCTATAGTTGACCCCCATGTCAGGATTAAACTCAAACATTGCGTTTGGTCCAGAACCAATGGGGTTTGTCTTTAGTTGACCCCCATGTCAGGATGAAACTCAAACATTGCGTTTGGTCCAGAACCAATGGGGTTTGTCTATAGTTGACCCCCATGTCAGGATAAAACTCAAACATTGCGTTTGGTCCAGAACCAATGGGGTTTGTCTATAGTTGACCCCCATGTCAGGATAAAACTCAAACATTGCGTTTGGTCCAGAACCAATGGGGTTTGTCTATAGTTGACCCCCATGTCAGGGTGAAACTCAAACATTGCATTTGGTCCAGAACCAATGGGGTTTGTCTATAGTTGACCCCCATGTCAGGATGAAAGTCAAACATTGTGTTTGGTCCAGAACCAATGGGGTTTGTCTATAGTTGACCCCCATGTCAGGATGAAACTCAAACATTGCGTTTGGTCCAGAACCAATGGGGTTAGTCTATAGTTGATCCCCATGTCAGGATGAAACTCTAACATCATTGCGTTTGGTCCAGAACCAATGGGGTTTGTCTATAGTTGACCCCCATGTCAGGATGAAACTCAAACATTGCGTTTGGTCCAGAACCAATGGGGTTTGTCTATAGTTGATCCCCATGTCAGGATGAAACTCTAACATCATTGCGTTTGGTCCAGAACCAATGGGGTTTGACTATAGTTGACCCCCATGTCAGGATGAAACTCAAACATTGCGTTTGGTCCAGAACCAATGGGGTTTGTCTATAGTTGACCCCCATGTCAGGATAAAACTCAAACATTGCATTTGGTCCAGAACCAATGGGTTTGACTATAGTTGACCCCATGTCAGGATGAAACTCAAACATTGCGTTTGGTCCAGAACCAATGGGGTTTGACTATAGTTGACCCCATGTCAGGATGAAACTCAAACATTGCGTTTGGTCCAGAACCAATGGGGTTTGTCTATAGTTGACCCCCGTGTCAGGATGAAACTCAAACATTGCGTTTGGTCCAGAACCAATGGGGTTTGTCTATAGTTGTCCCCCATGTCAGGGTGAAACTCAAACATTGCGTTTGGTCCAGAACCAATGGGGTTTGTCTATAGTTGACCCCCATGTCAGGATGAAACTCAAACATTGCGTTTGGTCCAGAACCAATGGGGTTTGTCTATAGTTGACCCGCATGTCAGGATGAAACTCAAACATTGCGTTTGGTCCAGAACCAATGGGGTTTGTCTATAGTTGACCCCCATGTCAGGGTGAAACTCAAACATTGCGTTTGGTCCAGAACCAATGGGGTTTGACTATAGTTGACCCCATGTCAGGATGGAACTCAAACATTGCGTTTGGTCCAGAACCAATGGGGTTTGTCTATAGTTGACCCCCGTGTCAGGATGAAACTCAAACATTGCGTTTGGTCCAGAACCAATGGGGTTTGTCTATAGTTGACCCCCATGTCAGAATGAAACTCAAACATTGCGTTTGGTCCAGAACCAATGGGGTTTGTCTATAGTTGACCCCCATGTCAGGATGAAACTCAAATATCATTGCGTTTGGTCCAGAACCAATGGGGTTTGTCTATAGTTGACCCCCATGTCAGGATGAAACTCAAACATTGCGTTTGGTCCAGAACCAATGGGGTTTGTCTATAGTTGACCCCCATGTCAGGATGAAACTCAAACATTGCGTTTGGTCCAGAACCAATGGGGTTTGTCTATAGTTGACCCCCATGTCATGATGAAACTCAAACATTGCGTTTGGTCCAGAACCAATGGGGTTTGTCTATAGTTGACCCCCATGTCAGGATGAAACTCAAACATTGCGTTTGGTCCAGAACCAATGGGGTTTGTCTATAGTTGACCCCCATGTCAGGATGAAACTCAAACATTGCGTTTGGTCCAGAACCAATGGGGTTTGTCTATAGTTGACCCCCATGTCAGGATGAAACTCAAACATTGCGTTTGGTCCAGAACCAATGGGGTTTGTCTATAGTTGACCCCCATGTCAGGATGAAACTCAAACATTGCGTTTGGTCCAGAACCAATGGGGTTTGTCTATAGTTGACCCCCATGTCAGGATGAAACTCAAACATTGCGTTTGGTCCAGAACCAATGGGGTTTGTCTATAGTTGACCCCCATGTCAGGATGAAACTCAAACATTGCGTTTGGTCCAGAACCAATGGGGTTGTCTATAGTTGACCCCCATGTCAGGATGAAACTCAAACATTGCGTTTGGTCCAGAACCAATGGGGTTTGTCTATAGCTGACCCCCATGCCAGGATGAAACTCAAACATTGCATTTGGTCCAGAACCAATGGGGTTTGTCTATAGCTGACCCCCATGTCAGAATGAAACTCAAACATTGCGTTTGGTCCAGAACCAATGGGGTTTGTCTATAGTTGACCCCCATGTCAGGATGAAACTCAAACATTGCGTTTGGTCCAGAACCAATGGGGTTTGTCTATAGTTGACCCCCATGTCAGGATAAAACTCAAACATTGCGTTTGGTCCAGAACCAATGGGGTTTGTCTATAGTTGACCCCCATGTCAGGATAAAACTCAAACATTGCGTTTGGTCCAGAACCAATGGGGTTTGTCTATAGTTGACCCCCATGTCAGGATGAAACTCAAACATTGCGTTTGGTCCAGAACCAATGGGGTTTGTCTACAGTTGACTCCCATGTCAGGATGAAACTCAAACATTGCGTTTGGTCCAGAACCAATGGGGTTTGTCTACAGTTGACCCCCATGTCAGGATGAAACTCAAATATCATTCCGTTTGGTCCAGAACCAATGGGGTTTGTCTATAGTTGACCCCCATGTCAGGATGAAACTCAAAAATCATTGCGTTTGGTCCAGAACCAATGGGGTTTGTCTATAGTTGACCCCCATGTCAGGATGAAACTCAAATATCATTGCGTTTGGTCCAGAACCAATGGGGTTTGTCTATAGTTGACCCCCATGTCAGGGTGAAACTCAAACATTGCGTTTGGTCCAGAACCAATGGGGTTTGTCTATAGTTGACCCCCATGTCAGGATGAAACTCAAACATTGCGTTTGGTCCAGAACCAATGGGGTTTGACTATAGTTGACCCCCATGTCAGGATGAAACTCAAACATTGCGTTTGGTCCAGAACCAATGGGGTTTGTCTATAGTTGACCCCCATGTCAGGATGAAACTCAAACATTGCGTTTGGTCCAGAACCAATGGGGTTTGTCTATAGTTGACCCCCAAGTCAGGATGAAACTCAAACATTGCGTTTGGTCCAGAACCAATGGGGTTTGTCTATAGTTGACCCCCATGTCTGGGTGAAACTCAAACATTGCGTTTGGTCCAGAACCAATGGGGTTTGACTATAGTTGACCCCCATGTCAGGATGAAACTCAAACATTGCGTTTGGTCCAGAACCAATGGGGTTTGTCTATAGTTGACTCCCATGTCAGGATGAAACTCAAACATTGCGTTTGGTCCAGAACCAATGGGGTTTGTCTATAGCTGACCCCCATGCCAGGATGAAACTCAAACATTGCGTTTGGTCCAGAACCAATGGGGTTGTCTATAGTTGACCCCCATGTCAGGATGAAACTCAAACATTGCGTTTGGTAAAGAACCAATGGGGTTTGACTATAGTTGATCCCCATGTCAGAATGAAACTCAAACATTGCATTTGGTCCAGAACCAATGGGGTTTGTCTATAGCTGACCCCCATGTCAGAATGAAACTCAAACATTGCGTTTGGTCCAGAACCAATGGGGTTTGTCTATAGCTGACCCCCATGTCAGGATGAAACTCAAACATTGCGTTTGGTCCAGAACCAATGGGGTTTGTCTATAGTTGACCCCCATGTCAGGATAAAACTCAAACATTGCGTTTGGTCCAGAACCAATGGGGTTTGTCTATAGTTGACCCCCATGTCAGGATAAAACTCAAACATTGCGTTTGGTCCAGAACCAATGGGGTTTGTCTATAGTTGACCCCCATGTCAGGATGAAACTCAAACATTGCGTTTGGTCCAGAAACAATGGGGTTTGTCTACAGTTGACCCCCATGTCAGGATGAAACTCAAACATTGCGTTTGGTCCAGAACCAATGGGGTTTGTCTATAGTTGACCCCCATGTCAGGATGAAACTCAAATATCATTCTGTTTGGTCCAGAACCAATGGGGTTTAACTATAGTTGATCCCCATGTCAGGATGAAACTCAAACATCATTGCGTTTGGTCCAGAACCAATGGGGTTTGTCTATAGTTGACCCCCATGTCAGGATGAATCTCAAACATTGCATTTGGTCCAGAACCAATGGGGTTTGTCTATAGTTGACCCCCATGTCAGGATGAAACTCAATCATTATTGCGTTTGGTCCAGAACCAATGGGGTTTGTCTATAGTTGACCCCCATGTCAGGATGAAACTCAAACATTGCGTTTGGTCCAGAACCAATGGGGTTTGTCTATAGTTGATCCCCATGTCAGGATGAAACTCAAACATTGCGTTTGGTCCAGAACCAATGGGGTTTGTCTCTAGTTGACCCCCATGTCAGGATGAAACTCAAATATCATTCCGTTTGGTCCAGAACCAATGGGGTTTGACTATAGTTGATCCCCATGTCAGGATGAAACTCAAACATCATTGTATTTGGTCCAGAACCAATGGGGTTTGACTATAGTTGATCCCCATGTCAGGATGAAACTCAAACATCATTGTATTTGGTGCAGAACCAATGGGGTTTGACTATAGTTGATCCCCATGTCAGGATGAAACTCAAACATCATTGTGTTTGGTCCAGAACCAATGGGGTTTGACTATAGTTGACCCCCATGTCAGGATGAAACTCAAACATTGTGTTTGGTCCAGAACCAATGGGGTTTGTCTATAGTTGACCCCCGTGTCAGGATGAAACTCAAACATTGCGTTTGGTCCAGAACCAATGGGGTTTGTCTATAGTTGACCCCCGTGTCAGGATAAAACTCAAACATTGCATTTGGTCCAGAACCAATGGGGTTTGTCTATAGTTGATCCCCATGTCAGGATAAAACTCAAACATTGCGTTTGGTCCAGAACCAATGGGGTTTGTCTATAGTTGACCCCCATGTCAGGATGAAACTCAAACATTGCATTTGGTCCAGAACCAATGGGGTTTGTCTATAGTTGACCCCCATGTCAGGGTGAAACTCAAACATTGCGTTTGGTCCAGAACCAATGGGGTTTGTCTATAGTTGACCCCCATGTCAGGATGAAACTCAAACATTGCGTTTGGTCCAGAACCAATGGGGTTTGTCTATAGTTGACCCCCATCAGCACCATCGGTTCTTGCACGTCATTGCGTGTTTCTTGCATATGCACAAATGAGATTGAAGCCACGGTGGAGCTTTCAAATCTGTCGTTTTTTGTCATCTCAGGCTCCCAATAAGAAATCTGGGAATTCCCTGAAGAAACCATTGGAGAGCAACAAGTCAGGATCTGTCAAAAAAGAAAAATCAGCCAACCAGGATGATGGTAAGTACGAGTATGCTAAACACAGTACGTTACATTCGGCTGTACTTGACTCACATTTAGTCGTGCTTTACCTACTGATTCGCCTCACTGCTGTCTGTTTGCTTTTAGGTCAGCTGATGCAGGTGGAAGAGAGGGGGAAGGGCTCGGTGCCCTGGGAGGTGTACAAAGTGTACATCCAGGCTTTAGGAGGGTGGCCCGTCTTCCTCTTCATCCTGGCCCTCTTTGTTCTCAATGTGGGCAGCACAGCCTTCAGCAACTGGTGGCTCAGCTACTGGATCAAACAGGGCAGCGGGGTAAGAGACCATGAGCAGTTCGGAGCAAAGGAAAGGCAGAAAGGCTTCAATTCTGTGAGACCAGAGTAGAAGTGTTTCAATATTTCATGTGCTTCTGACCTTCACCAGTGTTTATTTCCCTTTTCTTTCTAGAGCTGTTACTGTTAGTGTGTCTTCACACGTTGAAAATTACAAATCATAAATGATCGCAAATTAGACAATTTTTGCCCACAAAATTAATGCACTTAAGTATCAATATTAAAAAAAATCTTTGTCTTGGTCTTTACTGGCCAAGTGTGATACGATTGATCTTTGTGTCATTTTCATCACGGTATTTCTATGTTAACAAATAAATATTATATGGATTTTTATCCAAGTCAACATGAAATAAAAATGTTTTTAAGTATTTATAATTAATAATTTATCTGTTCACAAGATTATTTAAAAAAAATAATGCCCTCAGTATGTAACCAAAAACATTAACTTTCCAAAAACAATTCTCAATATAATATTTGATCCATTCGGTACGACATTCACGGCTAACTGTATTGTTGCATCCCTAATATATACACACAAATGTTGATTCATTATCATGTTTCACTGATAATGCATGTATCAACAGAACACGACGGTGCAGGTGGGGAACAGTTCAGTACTGAGTGAGAGTATGCGTGATAACCCTCAGATGCAACACTATGCTGCTGTCTACACTATGTCTATGGGAATCATTCTCCTGCTCAAACTACTGAGAGGCATTGTGTTTGTTAAGGTGAGATTTCACATCACATAGGTTCTTTTAAAGCGATTGCAGTTTCGCATGATGGACTTGCTGTGTCAGAGAATGAGGTCCATGTTTCAGCGGGTGATTGTTTTTATTTTCAAGGGTACTCTGCGTGCCTCCTCAAGGCTCCATGATGAACTTTTCCAGAAGATTCTTCGTAGTCCCATGAAATTTTTTGACACAACGCCAACTGCTCGCATCCTGAACAGATTCTCCAAAGACATGGATGAAGGTGGGACCTGATGGAGATTGTAGCATTATCATCAGATAGGGGTGTGATATATTAACGTAAAAGGACATTTTCTGGGATTTTGTTGATAATTAGACGATTGCTAATTTGTAGCGTTTGTTTCTGTACTGGTATCTTGACTAGTATACATCTGTTGTGGACAGTTGACAGCTTTTCATATTTCATAGAGACAAAATTTGCCTTTTTATAAAGCAATTTTTTTCCAACCCTATTAGCTGTATGCGTCATCCTGTGTCAAACTCTTACATTTGAGATGTAATTAGAATAATAAGACACTATAGGTCGTTACCAGTCAAATGAAATCCTCAATATCCACTTTTGCACTGTAGAACTGGCACAGAAGCTGCACCCGAAGTGGCATTTAGATGTGTTAACACTGCAATTACGATTGCATAAATATAGATATTTTTTTATGAAATGGTTATTTAAATATGAAATTAATACCACCTGTCGGTGGCTGCAAGTCTAAGTCAATGAGTCATCTGCTCAACCAATTAATTCAAACGAATTATTCAGAAATGTTGGTCTTTGTGAATGAATCAATGATTTGTTTAAAAATGCGGTTTCATTCAGGAACGAAACACTGTCCATTGCGAGTTGCTCGGTTCTGTTATGGCTTTGTTTGGAACTATTTTTGTTGACGAAAAAGTGCAAAGCAGACTATAATGTGTGTAAAATGCAACTCAATAATATTAACTTCTTGTTTCTTGAACTGTTGTACAAAATCAATATCACATATGCAATCGTTTGTTCTTTCATTAAAACAACACTTATAGATCGATACATATGTTAGGGCCTAAGCCTTGTGGGATCAGTATTTATTGTTGTCTGTCTTTTCCATGTTATACTGATTTAGTTTGTACACAAACTCTCTTACCTGTCTCATATTTCTAAACGTTCCCTGTCTTCTCTCAGTGGACACGCGTCTACCGTTCCAGGCGGAGATGTTCATTCAGAACGTGATTCTGGTGCTCTTCTGCCTGGGTGTGATTGGCAGCGTGTTCCCGTGGTTCCTGGTGGCAGTAGGGCCGCTGGTCGTCCTCTTTATAGTGCTGCACATGGTTTCTCGGGTCTTCATTCGAGAACTCAAACGATTAGACAACATCACACAGTCACCTTTCCTGTCCCACATTGCCTCCAGCATTCAGGGCCTGACCACAGTGCATGCTTATGGGAAAGAGGACGAATTCCTTCACAGGTAAACGCTGGGATATCACTTTGTTCTGTTTCTGTTGTTCTTTCACTCTGTTGGTTGATGGACTTTGTGTGTTTTCTCCCAGGTATCAGGAGCTGCTGGATCAGAACCAGGCTCCCTTCTATTTGTTCAGCTGTGCCATGCGCTGGCTGGCTGTGCGTCTGGATGTGATTAGCGTGGCCCTCATTACTATCACGGCTTTGATGATCGTCCTCATGCATGGCCAGATTCCTCCTGCATACGCAGGCTTGGCCATTTCCTATGCCGTGCAGGTGAGTGGAAGTGGTGTAAATGTTGTTTTTCTCTTTTAAATGGATGGTTTACTCACCCTAGTGTCATTCCAAACCCATAAGACTTTGGTTATCTTTGAAACACAAATTAAGATTAAACCTGAGAGGTTTTTGTCCCACCATTGAAATGACAGGTAACTGAAACTTGCATGATCCAAAAAGGTTATAAAGGCATTGTAAAAGTAATCTACATGAATCCAGCAGTCTTGTGAATAGATATGATCACTTTGTATGATGAACAGAATTCATTGGTAACACTTTACAATAAGGTCTCATTTGTTAAGATTATTTAATCCATTATTAGATAATAATCTGGAGGTGCAAACAAATCTAAATATTGAGAAAATTGCCTTTAATGCTGTCTAAATGAAGTTCTTAGCAATGCATATTACTTATCAAAAATGAAGTTTTGATATATTTACGGTAAGAAATTTACTAAATATCTTCATGGAACATGATCTTTACTTAATAACCTAATGATTTTTGGCATAAAAGAAAAATTGATAATTTTGACCGATGCAGTGTATTTTTGGCTATTGCTGCAAATATACCCCCGCGACTTAAGACTGGTTTTGTGGTCTAGGGTCACATATGTGCATGGATGTGTGTCGATCACATCTGTTCATCATATAATGCAACCATGTCTTTTCACAAGACTTAGATTAAACTGCTCAATACATATGTATTTGTTTATGATGCTTTTATGACTTTTAAAAAAATACATATTTTAAGTTTTGGTCACCTAGACTTTCAATGGAGGGACAGAAATCTCTCCGGTTTCAATAAAAATACCTTAATTTGTGTTTCAAAGATTAACCAAAGTCTTGACACTGTGTCTACACCGAACGCGAACTGCATGACGCGACAAAATGCAATAGAGCCCATTATAATCAGCGACGCTGTCTACTCTAGACCAATCCCCGACAGTAAACTGATGCTGCATCCTATTTATGACGTACTGACACGAAGTTCAAATGATTTGCATCGTGTCCAGTGTAGACCGACTTTAGCTGTTTTTTAGCATGGCAACAAATGTGACCGGTGTAGACGCGGTGTAATGGGTTTTTAATGACATGAAGGGGAGTAAATAATGCCAGATTTGTGCAAAAACTATCCTTTTTATTCTCAACTTTTATTTATTTTATTTTTGTATAAAGGTATTTTACCTCTAAAGCTATTGGTGTAGGCCATTTTGGTGTAAAACATTTTTTTTAACTCTTGAAAACAAGCTTGGGTATGGTTCATGTAACTGTCTGCAGTAGTAATAAAAGCAACACAGCCTATTTCCCAGAAGTAAACCACAACTGATGATGCCCTGCAGGCAGAACAGCAAATGCATTTCTCTCCACTGCTTACACAATCCCACATACTTTGCATCTGTGGCAGACTGATGCACATGCCATTCTGTGCATGTTATGCCTTTTATCCGATTGGTTTGGAGTGAGAACACGCTTTCTCATTTCATTTTTAGCAGCTTCTCCAGGAGTCATTACCTAGTTACACTGGGTGACACCATTCATGGTGAATGCACTGTGGTTTACAGTCAAATCATACGATGTGAACAGAAACCTGCGGTGAAATAGGGAGGAAATCAAACTCCGGTTTGGACCAAACAAACAAAACAAGTGTGGAAACAGCATTAGATTTGACTGACAAGTGTAGTATGCATATATTTCCTTTATATGAGATTTGCATAAGATCAAATTGTCTGTTAACATTTGCGTACACAACAGAGGCTATTGTATTATATACAGGAAGCAGATTGTTCTAGGGTTATTTAACTAAAACTATTACAAAACTTTTATACATTTATATATATACACATATATATTAGTGCTGTCGATTGATTAAAAACAAATTAACTAATTAAACGCACATTTTTCTACAATTAATTGCGATTAATTCCATTAAAGTTTTTAAATATACTTTTATATTGCAATAATTTCATATTCAATCTTCAAATGTACAAACAACATAAAGACATATTTTTTATATTTCTTTAATGGCATCTTTTTATGACTCAAGGCCAGCATCACTGATATCAATATGTCTCTATAAAAATAGTTTCCCCCCCTTAATATTTAACCATTGACTGTTCAGCATTACAGTATAATTGAGAGCTATCAATTTGAACATTTATTAGACTTAACTTCTAATTTAAGTGAACTTAAAACAATCTTCACATGAACCTATTATAATAAATGACATATTTAGCTACCTGTGCCTTCAGCAGAAATATACAGAAAATTAATAGTTACCAAACACTAAATTCAAAATTAAATATAGATGAACCCCTTAAAGCTATAAAAGTTATTGATTTCCTTTGTTTGTTTTTTGTTCTTGGATTAATAGACATCACAGCAGCTGGTTATTAGCTTATTTGCCTGCTATTGCTTTTAAGCTGCCGCTGAACGTGACACGGATCTGACATGCATCTTATTTTCTCACCGCTCTCTTTACATTTTCTGACCCACTTCAGGTCTTAAAGTCTCCACTAGTGAGCGTACGAGTTGAATCGGGCGTGTTAGATGAGGGAGTGCTGGGGTGCCTCGGGACAGTTTATAAAACCATTTCAGAGACCTGTTCTTAAATGTGACGCATATATAACATATTGCATGCATGCACAGTTACACCTTTTTGGTAACTTCATGCCTTAACTGACGGCATAACTAGGACTTCTCATGCACGTAGTTTCTTTCAGTGTCTGATATGAAATGATACAGGCTACAGCGCGCTGGCACCTTTGTGCGTGTATTTGAAGAGTGCACGCTAAAAGCACAGCATCTTTTCCGCGCTCGTTTGACTCGCGCCTGGCGAACGCGTGTCTGAAACATCTCCCGGTTGATGTGGTCATAAAGACGTTCTGCATCTAAATAAACGCAATCCTTTTCAAGAAACGAGAGACAGAGGAAGCAGTTGTGAATGAGGTGGCCAACCTTAACCCAGATCCTGCGTTAATCGTGTTAAATATTATTTAATCTGAAAAAAATATGATCCTGCGTTAACGTGCTAATTTTGACACCACTAATAAATATATATATATATAACATTTGCGACATTGGTCTTGCTGATTTGCGCAGCAATCTGTCAATCATATATATACACAACAAACTTATTGCCTTGGCTAATTGCATTTCTTCTTGAGGTACTAAAATAACTGAAACAAAATAAACTAAACCTAATACATAAGAATGAATTGTAACTATATAGACATGGCATCTTAACATCTCTTTGGTCTCTCACAGCTGACAGGGTTATTCCAGTTTACAGTTCGCTTGGCCTCTGAGACCGAAGCTCGGTTCACCTCAGTAGAGAGAATCCATCATTACATCAAGGTACTAGACAATTTCAACTTGACATTAAAAGCTTCTCTTCCAGATCTGACGTCTGTTGTCACACTTTTACAATGCATTCAGAAAGGACGAAGTTCAACCTTTGCTTAGTCACCTCTGTCTGTCTTAGTCTCTGTCTCTGGAGGCTCCTGCACGAGTGAAAAACAAGGCTCCTCCATCTGACTGGCCCCAGGAGGGTGAGATCGTGTTTGATGGAACGGAGATGAGGTACAGAGACAACCTCCCGATGATCCTGAAGAAAGTGTCCTGCACCATTCGGCCAAAAGAGAAGGTCGGGATTGTGGGACGAACAGGCTCAGGTCAGTCTCTTCTCGTTATGTCTTTTATTTATTTAGTCATTTAGCAGACGCTTTTATCCAAAGCGACTTACAAATGAGGACATTATAGAAGCAATCAAAACCAACAAAAGAGCAACAACATGCAAGTGCTATTACAAGTCCTGGTTAGCCTAACGCAGTACACGTAGGAAGGTTTTTTTTTTTTTAAGAAAACGAGTAAATAGAATATAGAAAAAAAGAAACAGTCTTAGTTTTACAAGAAAAGCATAAATATGCAATTGATAGAGGGTCAAATGTGTTTTTTTTTAATAAAAAGAAGACAGATTAGATAAAATAAATTAGAATAGAGAGTGCTAGAGTTAGAGGGTCAAATAAAGATGGAAGAGATGTGTTTTTAGCCGTTTCTTGAAGATGGGTAAGGATTCAGCTGCTCGGATTGAGTTGGGCAGGTCATTCCACCAGATGGGAACAGTTAATGAAAAAGTCTGTGAAAGTGATTTTGTGCCTCTTTGGGATGGTACAGTAATGCGTCGTTCACTTGCAGAACGCAAGCTTCTAGAGGGCACATAAGTCTGAAGTAATGAATTTAGGTAAAGGGGTGCAGAGCCAGAGGTGGTTCTGTAGGCAAACATTAATGCCTTGAATTTAATGCGAGCAGCTATTGGTAGCCAGTGCAAATTGATGAACAGAGGTGTGACGTGCGTTCTTTTCGGCTCATTAAAGATTAATCTTGCAGCAGCGTTTTGGATTAATTGTAGAGGTTTGATGGAACTGGCTGGAAGACCTGCCAAGAGAGCATTGCAATAGTCAAGTCTGGACAGAACAAGAGCCTGAACAAGGAGTTGTGTTGCAGTTGTGTTGCATGTTCTGAGAGAAAGGGCCTGATCTTCTTAATATTATATAATGCAAATCTACAGGACCGGGCAGTTTTAGTAATGTGGTCTGTGAAATTCAGCTTATCATCAATCACAACTCCAAGGTTTCTGGCTGTTTTTGAAGGAGTTATGGTTGATGAGCCTAATTGGAAGGTGAAATTGTGATGAAACGATGGGTTTGCTGAAACCACAAGCAGTTCTGTCTTAGCTAGGTTTAGTTGAAGGTGATGGTCCTTCATCCAGCAAGAAATGTCTTCTTGAGATGCGAGCAGCTATCGTCAGATCATCAGGATGGATTTTTTTTCCTCATCAATTATATTAAATTTAGATTTTCTTTTTTATTATAATATTGGTAATACCTACAAAGAATTCCATCCCACAGAACAAGTTTCGACTGCACATAACCAAAAAGAAATACATTTAAGTAATACAAATAATACAGTAATAAAAAAACATTTGGCTCATTCACACACACATATTTATATATATATATATATATATAATTAAAAGAAAAACATTCTTTATGGTTTTAAATACCTAGTAAAGTATAAAGTTTATCAAGACATCATTAACTTCTTGTGCAAGTCAGATATTCAATTTAATGTAACTTCTAGAATCCGGCCTTTTATGAAATGATTTCATGGTGAAAATAATACAGAGAAAACCAAATAAATCTGCCCTCTCATCTGTCCTCAGGAAAGTCTTCTCTGGGAATGGTTCTCTATCGGCTGGTAGAGCCCTGTGGCGGCTCCATTAAGATTGATGATATCAACATTTGTGACATTGGCCTCGCTGATTTGCGCAGCAAACTGTCAATCATTCCACAGGAGCCAGTGCTTTTCAGCGGTACCGTCAGGTAGGCGGGACTTATGCTGTATCCCAACTGACTCCCAAAGACATTACACACATATCATGTCAGGACCAAAACTTGCAGTTTTTACCAAAACTGCAAGCTTGAAAAGCAAATGGAAACAAACGAAAGAAAATGTAATATGTTTTTGAACATAGAACAGGAAACCTTTTGCACTCTATGTTCAGTAATCCAGTCCAGTTACCAAGTTGAAGTTGGTATTGCTTGCACTGTAAGCGCCGCGTTACAATACTTGACCTGTGCGGGGTAACGTTATATCTTCACATGCATTAAGAACTAAATCTAAACTGAATTAAGCTGCATCATGACACTAACTGTGTAACACTGACACTCTTATTGAACCCGCGCTGAATAATGATGTCATTGACTTCTGTAGACCTGCTTTACAGCTTAAAGTGAATTTGTTTCTAAATTGAGGAATTAATACGGTACTTATCTTGTTTCAGTAAAGTGCTATATCAATGTGACTTGACATTAGGAAATGTTGACACAATGTCCTGCTTCATATGAATGTATTTATCTGTCAATTTTCTTCTGATTTCTATTTTGCGTTCTTATCAAACAGATCCAACTTGGATCCATTCATCCAGTATTCAGAGGAGCAAATCTGGGATGCCCTGGAGAGGACACACATGAAAGAATGTGTAAGCTAAAGAAACACACCATGTATAACGGTTACAGGCCAAGTAGTTTCAGGACGCCCACTCTGTCACACAGCAGCTTCTCCGTTTGTCCGTCACACCGAAGGGCACGGATGAAATCTCAGAGTTTGTCTCGAGGACTTTCTTCATGCTCTTGCCTCCGTCTCATCACAGTTTCTTTCAGTTTCCCCACGGCTGTGAATCTTTGTAATGAATGTCTCTGTTGTTCAGGTGTCTCAGCTGCCTTTAAAGCTGGAGTCCGAGGTGGTGGAAAACGGGGAGAATTTCTCCGTGGGTGAGCGGCAGCTGCTCTGTGTGGCCCGAGTTCTTCTCAGACAGTGCAAGGTGAGGTAACAGCCCAACTTTGATCTCGTCTGACTGGGATTAGCTGATAACGCAGAACAGTCTCATTTAACCGGGTCATCCAATTTGTTTCCTCCCGATTTCTAGATCTTGATTCTGGACGAGGCCACGGCGGCTATGGACACAGAGACCGACTGTTTGATTCAGGAGACGATTCGTAATGCGTTCCAGGACTGCACCACACTGACCATTGCACACAGATTGCAGACGGTGCTCAACTGTGACCGTATCATGGTGCTCAATCAGGGCCAGGTATGGTGTAGCGGTCTAATCACTAGTTTGGATAAAAAGCTTTCCATTAAGGGGCAATATTTGCCCCCTGGATGTGATTTCCGAGGCATAACATTTTTTTTTTTATCATTGTAGGGGCAATCTTTATAATTACCTGTATTAAATGTCAATTACTTACATTAAATACTTAAATTTAACCAATTAATCAATCAATCAGAATGCTATCGGCCGATCAAGATTTATCAACATCACCGAAAGCCGTCTTTACGCTGCATCTGACATGCATTTATATGTATTTACACTACAGTTGCTTCATGTAAATAGCCTGCATTTTAATATATCAATAAAATAGGAACTCATTACAGAGTATGACAAACCATTAATGTTGTTAAATGCTCTTTTTGTAATAATGATCTTTAATGTCGATTAACAGAATACATGGGAAAAGTTTTTGTGTTTGAGGAAACAAGCTAAGAAAAGAATTCTAATTGCTTTTTAAGCATTAGAAATGAAAGAGTTTAAATTGGTGATTTATTTTGGTAGCATGAAAAACAAATGGGAGTAAGTTATATACAGAAAGCGAGTAAATATGTTACAATCACTGACTACACTTGGAAATCCCAGCGCGTTCTTGTTTATGATGAGAGGATTCTTCAGACTGTAGATTGGGAATGCCTGCAGTGAGCATTTATAGTGGTGACTAATTTAAACGCCTCTGATTGGCCTTTTGATTCATAAGCACGTTAGAAATGTGTGTGATTGGTTATAATGCTCAATGAACAGATTTAGTTTACTTGTGCAGGGGCATTTTTTGTCTACTTGTCTTGATTTGGATGTCATTTTTGTTCACTTTGGTGGCATTTTTGCCCCAAGCCCGCCTTTAATTTCCAATCCTGTTGGGATGAATCCAATGCCCCACGGGAAGCCTTTTTTCTGTCATTCGTCTGTTTACTGACTCAAAGCCTTGTTTTTCTTGACCCAGGTGGTGGAATTTGACGAGCCGTCCAAGCTCTTGGCGAACGAAAACTCACGCTTCCGTGCGATGCTGGCGGCGGTGGAGAACAAAATCTCTGTAAGAGGCTAAAGGATGTCCGAGCCAAGGACCGAAGGGAACATTCCCCATTAATATTCCAGTCATTGCTGCTTCAATGTTACTCTCTCCTCTCTCCTCTAGACCTGGGGAGGGAGAGTATTGTATTTCCATGAAACTCATGGGCTGTCATTAGGGGCATGCCTGTTAAGATGTACTACTTAATTGTGAGCTTAAATGATTAGGTCAGGAAACACTGATACTGTAATATTTGCGTAACGAAGTGGAGAAATCAGTTTCCATGTTCAATTCATTTACAGAGTAAACATCTCTGTTTATATGAGTATATATATTTACAAGGTGGTTGCAGAGTCATTTTGTATTGATTCTGCTGGTCTATGTACAGTATGTAATATATACATACATTCAGATGTATCATCTTTCATTACAGTTTAATATTTTTCAGTACATGTGTAAATGTTGTCTTGTGACTTGAACCCTAAACTTTGGCACAGGTGACGTTGTACAAGCACTGAGTAAGAGAAACAGTGCTGCTTATTCACGGTCTCCTTGTTCAGCACACCAAGGATTCAGTCGTATTTAGCTAAGAGGCCTTTGTATATTTATACCCTGTTTCCACTGTTAACATTTTTGCCTGTTCCTTTTATTTTTCCTCTTATGTGGTATTTTTTTTGCTCTTTTACGTATGAAAGCATTTCTCAATCTGGCTTGTTTAAGCACTTTGTATTCACCTCTGCTGGAGGTCACTGACGTTGTTTTGACTTCGTCCCAAAAGAGACGCCCATCGAGCATAATCTTAGCAGGCCAAGTTTGCTAGAACGGGCCTTTGTTTTTTGTGTGTTATGTTGTCTATCACAGCACTGGTACTCTGAATGGACTTTCTGAATCAGGTTGTGATGGTCGTTTGTGGTCCGCATGAAGGGGAATCTGATTTCCAACAAGTCCCCTCATCAGACCCTGCAAATATGTCTGTCGTTTCCATTTGTTTCTTTCCATAGCCTTAGCATGATTTCTTCATTGCCTTGTGAAAAGGGTGGAAGGAGAGTAGGAGAGCGTACAGTTTCTCTGCTGTCTCAATAAATTTATTTTAGGTTTACCTTTTCTGTGTCTCTGTTTCTGGATTACTGACAGAGGATTGACTGTAATACAAGAGTGATATGCTTATAGAAGAAGATATGTTCATTCTAGTCATTATACACTGAAGCTAAATTATAATTCACGTGCCTTTTCACAGATTCAATTCTGTTACTCATAATAATTACCTCCAATCTATTTTTACTTCTGTTCACCTTAAATGGCACAATTATGGCAATGCTAAGAAAAGAACATTACAATTTCTGAGGGAGACAAAGACAAAGAAAAAGTGATACTTGAGTATATGTGACATTGGAACACAAAACCAGCCATAAGGGTCAATTTTTTGAAATTTTGAGGTTTATGCATCATCTGAAAGCTGAATAAATAAGCGTTCCGTTGATGTATGTTTGTTAGGATAGGACAGTATTTGGCCGAGATACAAGATGAATATCTGGAATTTAAGTGTGTGCAAACCAATCAAAACACTGAGAAAATCATCTTTAAAATTGTCCAAATGAAGTTCTTAGCAATGCATATTACTGTTAAAACATTAAGCTTTGGTATATTTACGGTAGGAAATGTACTAAATATCTTCATGAAATATGAGCTTTACTTAACATCCTAAGGATTTTTGGCATAAAAGAAAAAAATATTTATTTTTGGCTATACCTGCAAATATACCCATGCTACTTATGACTGGTTTTGTGGTCCAGGGTCACATATAGGCTAATATATATCCCATTCATTCTTTCTGTTGATGAGAAATATAATTACTTTGGAGAAAGTACATAAACTATAAACCACGTCCAGTCCACACATGTATCTGCCCAATGAAAGAAAAACCAGCACTTCCAGAGATTACAACAGCGCACTTGTAAATGGACCCGAGCAGACAATACAGTATCATATGCTTCTGCAGGATGGCTCTTTCCCCTACGGACTATCTGTGCCAACCAGCTGCAACAAGAGTTTACTGCAGTATATAACATTACTCATTTAGTTACACTTATCCCAAGAACAGTCCCTCTGGAGAAACCTGGGGTTACAGGATCGTTTCAGACACCATACATGATGTGATTCAGTAACGATTATCCCTTGAGAATGATACCAAACCTAAACATGTATTCAGCTGATCAACAACATATTGCTTAAAAGAAAGAGAAACAAAAGAGATTACTTAGCAAAATGTTCAGAATGCAGAATTGTGTGAACTTATATTGTACTCATCTGTCAGTGGAGCTTGATAACCGCTGGTATTCTTTCACGTTTTAATGTAATGAAAAGAGCAAACTAGACATTTGGCTAGATAGCTCATTTGTGTTCAAAGCTACATAAATGACCGCATTTTCATTTCAGGTCAACTATTCTTTAAGTGTCCTGTTCATGAATCATCCATTCTGGAATCTGTAGGCAAGTGTATTTATACACCACGTAGTTTAAAGTTCTTTACATAAAAAAGTACTTTTTAAAACTAGTAGTCATAAAAAGGTACATAAGAAATAATAAACATAGCAAATTTTGGGACACCCCAGATAACGTTTGGAAGTTTTTCCTGCTGCGGGTGGCAATATTAGCTAAATGCCTTCTCACCAGCATATCTGCAAGGTTGTAACAAGGCCATTATGGGAATTCATACAATTAAAAGTATTCTGAAATGTAATGAGATGTCAATATAATGACCTGACTGATAATAAGCTCAGTTTTGTGGTTTTGGTCAGGAGCCTGCAGCAGTGTTTTGTATGAGCTGTAACTGTCTAATAGTCCTGCAGGGAAGGCCAGAGAGAAATCTACTGCAGTAATCTACCCTGCTGCTCATGAATGCATGAATACCCTTCTCTAGGTCTTACTTCTGCACAATGGGTCTGATATATACTGTTTTAGATGGTAATAGGCTGATTTAGTTAATGCTTTTATATGGTTCATTTTTAGTTTTTGAGGTCAAGGTATGCATTCACCTTTGAGAAGCCCACTTCTGGCTTTGCTACTGTTCGGAGACTATTGCTTATTGTTCTGCGCTTTGCTCCCTATTTGTGTACTCTCTAAGATTTTAACTTCAGCAGATCAGCACAGTGTTCAAACAACAATTTTTGGGAAAAAAAATACTCTTTGCCTCCCACTGCCAGCAGTTTACATTTCGGAGACAGAGAAACACAGCGGTCCACATTCAAACAGATGAGAGAAAATGCCTCTCGTGGAATCTACTTGCTGCATGATCTGCTACAGACTTCTACAAAAGATTGCGGATCTTGAAACAAAGTTACTTGCTGGACTTCCAAAGCAGGTGGAACAGACAACAGATCGTCATCACGGACCGGCATACAGGCGGTGAGTCCTGTGAATCTCAACCGTTTATACAAAGTGTAGAGGAACAAGCCAAAACTGATCGACAGACTAATCGATGGCACAAACAGGGAGCGATACCCAAAGACACTGAGACATCAGATTGTCACAAATATCTCGTATTGCTGCCATAGCATCCTCTACCCCAGATTCGGCTATGACAAGACTTGTATTCTACCACCCCCTATACATCTTGAGAACAGATTTGAAGCATTAATGAATGTGGGTGAGGAATCCCCAAATGTGTCTAATCATGGATCGAATCAGCCAGCAGCTAACATTGCTACTAACAGGTGCTCGAGGTCGAGTAGACAGCGGCACTCCGCTCAGAGCGCAGCCGAGCCCAGGACTCGGATAGTGGGTGACTCTATTATCAGAAACATCAGTATCAGGACTACAACTACATGCTGCTTTCCTCAAGCAACTGTCTCGCATTTGAACAAGGAACTTCGGAAAATTCAATGAAGCACAAAACTGCAAATCGAGTCAACAACCATTTGGGGAAGAATTATATTCGGAAAGAGCAGTCCGAACTCCTTAAGAAGGATTTCAGTGAACTCTTTGAAACACTTAAAGTCTTGAAGTTCAGTCGTTCATCAGTGGACTACTCCCAGCAAGGGGAACAAACATGTTTTCACGGCTGCTTGGGCTGAATACATGGCTACAAAGAACCTGCAGTACAAAAGGAGTCAACTTCAATCTCTTCTGGGGACGTAGACAACTGTTTAAACTGGATGGCCTCCACCCAAACAAACTTGGTGCAAGAGTGCTAAAGGACAATATCTATTTCTCCCTCCGTCATCCTTCAGTGGTGTGTGTCAATCCACTCGGCCTAAATGGCACACACACACCTGGACAGAATATGAGTGACCACAGGACTTCATATCAGCTTCAGAGTCATCATGTGCTGACACATCCCACAAGGACACTGATAACACCACGCAGCCAAAACAACCACTGCTCATGGACATCCCGGCTGAGCCCTGCCTACAGAGCTCATCACATGCAGACTGTGATGTATTACAACAGCTCCAAGACTCAGCACCCAAGGACGACTTTCTGGAAAACAGCCAGGGAAGCCAGGACAACATATCACAGCCACTGGAAACACAAGAGCTAGAGCCTATCTCACCAGACACATTATCCCTCTCTCCAACATCTCCACTTCTAAGCTTCTCACAGAAAATGGAGGAACTGGTGTATTCTGGGACCAAACTCTCCCACTCTTTCGCTGCAAGCCCCCAGATATCAACTAAAAAAACAGCGGGCCGCACAACCACCAAAGACAGCAGGCCCAGCTCTCCCTCCTCCTCCTGTGAGAGCTATCCGACAACGCCAGAGCCCAAACCTTCCTCCATCAGCTGTAGGGGAACCAAAACAACTGATAACAGCTCTGTGATATGTGTCGGGTCCCCGCTATATTAGCAGCAACATTCACACATGTTTACAGAACAAGCGGGAACCCAGTGTGCCTGTAGCCTCCTCTATTTCTGTTTTATCACGTGATAGAAAGTCTAAGGCCTTCTCAAGCCGTACGGCTGACCCATCTAATGCATCAATCTAAGATTGCTGAGACAAAATGTAATTCCATCAAGTTAGCATTTTTAAACATTCGCTCACTAAAAAATAAATCATTTCTGATCAATTAATTAATAACCACAAACAACCTGTATTCTAAATGAAACATGGCTAGAAGACAGCCGCAGTGCAACAGTCCTAAATGAAACAGCCCCTCATAACTTTTATTTTATAAGTGTTTGCAGGACTGTTAGGAGAGGTGGAGGTGTAGCAGCTCTGTTTAAAGATGTTTATCAATGCAAGCAAGTGTCATTTGGTCAGTACTTGTCTTTTGAATACCTAGGTATTGTGCTGGAAAGGTACTCCACTTACAGTCAGCATCTGCATGGGCCCACACACAATTATGGACACACTCTAGATTTACTCATCAGTAGAGGTCTAAACATTTCATCCATTGTTATTAAGGATGTAGCACTATCTGATCACTTATGTATTTTCTTTGATTTATTGATCTCAGTTATCACTGACTCTAGATCTGTCTCTGTCAGAAAGAGATGCATTAACGAGAACACTAGTGCACTATTTATGAAGGCAATATCTTTAACACCAAGCATTTCTGCAGACTCTGTTGATCTTCTCCTAGATTCATTTAACTCAAAAGTTGAGAATGTTATTGATGATATTGCTCCGATAAAGGTCAGCAAGAAGACTGGCAGACAAAAATCATGTTGGAGAAAATCAACAGCAGTTCAGAGTATGAAAAGACAATGCAGAAAAGTTGAGCAGAAGACTATCATGAACTCGAAATTCACTACAGCATCTATAAAGACAGCCTTCATGCTTTCAATGTGGAACTAGCTACAGCTGGATAGACCTTTTTCTCAAACCTTATAAACAGTAACTTAAACAACACCCGCACTCTTTTTGCTACTGTCGAGAGACTTGAGAACATTTTGTCTGAATCAATATTTAAAGGGACAGTTCACCCAAAAAGGTAAATTTGGCCATCTTTTACTCTAAAGTTGTTCCATACATGTATGAGTTTATTTCTTCTTTTAACATAAAAACAGCTAAACAGTTGCTGGGGTCACTATGGAAGTCAATGGGGTCCATCAACTGTTTGGTTACATTCTTCAAAATATATTTTGTGTTCAGCAGAAGAAAGAAACTCATATAGGGTTGGAACAACTTGAGTAAATAATGAACGTTTTCATCTCTTTAAGTAACTATCTAATTCAGCGCTGCCTCTGGGCTGTTTAGAAATCAATCAATCAACCAAAACTTCATTACAGACTCAAAGTCCAGATTTAAAAAAGACATTAGACAACCCAAAGCATCTATCACAGACATAAGAGTTACAAAATACAGCAGTACCAGTGTCTCCACAGCTTTGACTGATACGTGTAACCCCTATTTGATAAACCCACAATAATCTCATTTTTAGAAATATTAATCCGGCAGATAAATCTATGCATAAGATTTCATAACAGTGCTTTAAAAGTGATTACTCTTGCACTCACACACATTTCACGTGCACTATGCCATGTCTCATTGCATCATTATAAGCTACTTGCAGCTTCTGCAGACTAGATGCTCTGTAGTTACACCACAAATGAGCAGTATAAAGTGTTGTACAGTATGCTTTGAAAAGTGACACCTTCACCTCATCTCAACAGAAACTATACGTATACGTAAAAGTATATTCACCTGCATATACATCATACGGCGTTGCCTTTCAATATCCTCATCATCGGTCATGTGTTGAGTGATAAAATATCCAAGGTATCTTACTTTCACACACACAGTGAGACTCTTGTTAGACAACTTAAACTAGTTAGACAACTGGAAAATTTATACTTTTATCCTCCTTAGTTCTGCAAATCATAACCACGCTCTTATCAGGATTATATAAAATATCATGTTCAAGACCATAATCAGAACACAGTCAAAAGCAGTTGAAGACCAGCACTGCTAAGACTAAACACCCCAAGATCATCTGCATACATAATATAAGTCACTAAAATATTCCCAATCATACAACCAGTTTTACAGACATTCAGACAGCTCATGCATGTAAAGATTAAACAGAATATGAGACAAAATCCCTCCTTGTGTCACGCCGTTACTAACCCCAAAACGACAGAGACCTCATTGTCCCATTTTACGGGCATCATCTGGTGGGCATCCCAATAAACCAGCATCCTCACAATATAGCCTATTCTGGCACCCCTCTTTGTCTCATTTAAAATAAATAACTTATCACGGTAAACCAGATCCAAAGCTTTAGATGCATCAATGAAACATAACAACTGATGCATCTTTATCTCTATACTTTTTTAATTAACCTATCCAACACGATTTTTCCAGCACTTTAGACAGGATACTAGCTAAGGCTATGTCTCATGTCTATCTTTAAGTGGCACCATTTTAGATAATATTGCAGATTTGTGTCATGCATACAGTATATTGGAGATATAAATGTGCATGCTTGTTTCTCAAATTTTATATTACAATACATTTATCTCATCTGATGCTCCCTTAAAGTGAATCATTAAAAACAATCTTGAATACAAATGAATCTACTTTTACTACTGTAATGGTCTAGCATCTTAAATGGCTGATTTTAGTATTTTATAGCCATTTATCGGTTTTCCATAACATGAAATAGGTGTTTTATTAGTAACAGCTACACAGTGGGTGCATTACTAGTCTAGTCCGTTTAATCACAGGCACCACCGGATGTGACATTAATTCGTCTATTATTAACAGTAACGTGTGCACTCTGTATAAACTACATTGTAATCATAACAAATATAACCCAGTGCTGTTGATTTCATGAGGTTTGTCCAGATGTCCACTGCTGGACAGTGTTATTTTGGTGGCTCGTGAGATGAGCTCCGCAGCGCCCCCCTGCAGCTCGAAAACTTTCCCGTCTCGAAGTGATTTCCTCCCCTGTTTTTACTTCCTGTTTTCTAAGGGAGTCACTTAACTCAGACCGTTTCTCCTCATCAGGGTTTCACTATGCGTGTCTTCTTCTGCCGGTAGTTTCTCTCCGTAGGGATCTCGGGACATCCACACGGATATATTCTGCGTTAGATGGAGGTTGGAGGGCTGAAGTCAGTCGTGTCTACGGCTCTAATGGATTTTACGTAGACTTGTGCTTTGTTTTAACGCCTTCCTGGTCGTTTTATTCTCAGTGTCTCTGAGTGTCCAGCCTCGACCGCCCCTTTAACTCCAGCAACAATGCAACTAACTCGATCGCGTGTTTATCTATCTTCCGCCGAGCTCGACTCCGAAGCCCGCCGCTGTTAAAGTTTGACGCTGCTATCGAGGATTTCTCCGCCAAACTTTACGATGGCCGAGCTGCAGCGGCCGACGCTGTGTTGCTGTCGGAAAGTGCTGACCGTGCCCGGTAACAAGTCCTGCGAGGGCGGCCGGAGTCTGGCGCACTGTCGCCTGGTGGACGTCGCGTCGGCGTCCAACTTCCACAGCTTTAAACTCCGACATTTCCACCTGGACCTCCACCTGAACTTCGCCGTTAAGAGGATGACGGGATGGCAGGTTCTGGAGCTCACGCCCGTCCAGCCCGGCGTCCAGTCGCTCATTCTGGACACGCATCCTTCGTTATTAATTCATTCCGTGGACTGCAAGGTGCCCGGTGCTCCCGACGTGTTTTTATCGCTCACCTACCGGATAGAACCGTTCACCGATTACGGATCCTCTCTGAACATCAGCCTCCCTGCCGCGGTGATCCGGCCGCACCGGGCTTTCCGTGTCACCATCCGCTACACTACCACAGACGGCCCTGCGGTAAGGTCAACACGGTGACAGCTGATACGCGCTAATAATAACCGTATTGCACATATATAGTCAATAACCACTGAAAATATGATAACCAGCTCTGCTGCTTTATGCACGTTCGCTTTTACGATGGGGTCCTGTGAACGTGCTTGTGGTATCACCCCATGTGTTTATTAGACACGCGCAAGGATAGAAAACAAACAGTGAGTGTACTGAGCTATACTGATAAGAATGACCTCAGTGTAGTGACATCATGTCACTGACATGTCCCTTAAGCAGATAACTAGAGTTAACCAGGGCATGATTACTGGAAGGTGGGCTGTGTTAAACAGGTTGCAATCACAGATGGCTAGATATAGAAGTTGATTACGCAAACAAACCTGTTTAGTGTTATTTGCACTGTAACCTGCTCGTTGTCCACGTGCACTGATGTGTTTCATACTCATTTGACTGCTGTGCTTAGTAGAATTATGTGCCAGAAATACTACAATTACAATAATACTAATAATTTACCGTGTCAGCCAGAAACTATACAGCTATATCAGCATGACAACTGTTTCTTTGATAAGTATTTTTAACCCAGCAAAGCAAAACATATTTCTCACCGATGCTTCCAAAACAATTCATAATCACAATTCTATAATAGCCAGCTAGATAACATTACCTTGGCACTGACATCAGCTAAATTCATAAATTAAACATCACACAGAGCCAAATATATGAGTTTGCAATGCATAAAACATAAGAACATTACATGTCAAAGTGAGCTGGTCAGAAACTGGCCCAGGTCATTGCTGAGCCCTGCTTACACTGTGCTGTTTCAGGGGTGTAATATACACACAAAACAGGCATTTTAGCTGCTCACCTCTATATGGGTAGTTTTCTGTTGTTTCTGCAACTTCATCAAGAACTTAACTTGACGTTTGGATTCACAACTGCGTCACCTGTTTAAAAAATAAATGAAATTACAGTGCTTTAGTTTGATTTATTACCCATGCAACCTAAACCTTGTTACGTAAATCTGTATTGAATCATTTGCATGCTCCGAGCTATTTTCCAGAACATGTATTTGCCAAAGGTACTCCCTCACCTTATTGTTCCCTGGTTCCTTCATCAGATTTGGTGGCTGGATGCCGAGCTGACATGCGGACAAACCCGTCCGTTGGTCTTCACTCAGGGTCACTCGGTCTGCAACCGGTCATTTTTTCCCTGTTTTGACACGCCGGCCGTCAAAAGCACATACTCTGCCACCGTCAGGGTTAGTCTAAGCTGCTCAGATCTTTGTGGGACTTCAGTGTTGTTTTCTGGTTTTAGATGGTGTTTATTGCGTTGCAGGTACCAGAGGGTGTTACGGTGTTGATGAGTGCCTCAAGAAGTGCATACTCTAAACAGGACAGGGTTTTCCAGTTCTCCATGGAGTACCCCGTCCCGGCCTACTTGGTTGCCCTGGTGGCAGGAGACCTACAGCATGCAGACATTGGGCCCAGGTAAATAAGAATCGATTATCCCTGCTGAAAACCACATGGGCCGCATTCACAAAACATCTGAAGGCTAAGATTAGCTCATAACACGCCGATTTATGAGAAAATCTTCAAATTAATGGGCATGTCAGTGCTAAATTTAGGACTCCTGCATTTTTGCTCTTCGAGTATTTCACAATGTGTTTTAGCACTAAACTAGCTCCTAAATCTGTGAAACATTTGTAGGATTCCTAAGTCACTAAGACCAAGCCACAAACTATCATAAAAGGCTGTTGCTGGTCATCTGCCTCGAAACATAGCATTTTAGAAATATTTGACGATAACGAGCTTTTAAATATGTATCGCCTTTGGTTTCGGAGGTTATCCCAACTCTAGATTTCCCTTTGATTATAATATCATAGTTTTCATTAACCAGTTGGGCAAGACGTAACAGTTGTTCTTGTGTCCAGTTTCACGTTTGCATGTATTACTATCAGGCATGATTATTCTACTCTGTTAATTAAAAGGCTGTTTATATGCATATTCACTAATTATGAGAAGCATGCATGTAAGAGGCTGACAATTAGCTGAACATATACTTGTTTAATTAGTGACCCTGTTCCTGTGTTTTAAAATCTGTATTTGAATGTGGCAATTAACATTGTTTATTTTTAAACCTTTATTTTAATACGGCAACATAATATTGTGCTCTGCAATATTTCTATGAATAAATCTCTTGACAGAGACTATCAGCCAATCACAGTGTGCATAGTTAATAAGCATGCTGACATCATCCATAGTAACGAGGTCAACCCCGCCCCCCTACACTGAAGACTTCTCTCTATTCCTTAGTAAAGGTTTGTCTCAGCAGCTTTGTGAATAGCTTTTAAGAGAAAACTCTTAGCTACACTTGTACTGCTAGGTTTGTTAGGAGAACTCTTAGTGGTAAGATATGTTTTGTAAGAATACGGGCCCTGAATAGTTTGATAGGAGAACTAGCTTATGTTGTTTTAATGTTTTGTGACCGTGATAAACTGGGGCTCAGTCTAGAATGCCTAGTGTGCTGGTTTGTCTCAAAGTCTAGACATGCCTAGTGTGCTGGTTTGTCTCTTGTCGAGACCACATCGAGACCACAATTGCCTATCTTTATCAGCATGAATGTGCTACTTTGGTCAACACATTTCTCAGAAAAAACCAGCTAAGTTTTTGCTTGCACACAGCATGGCTATGCTGGTTCATCAGCGACATCAAAACCAAACCAGTACTATCTAGCATAACCAGCCAGGAAGTTCTGGCTTTTTAACCTGGCTTATGTGCCAATTATCTCCGGCTCGTTGTTGTAAGATATATGCATTTAGTGCTTTATCTCAGCCACAGTCTGCTTTTAGGAGTCGTGTGTGGGCAGAGCCCTGCATCCTGACGTGTGCGGTCAGTAAACTAGGCGGCAGTGTGGAGCGCTGGCTTAATGTGGCAGAGGGACTTTTTGGGCCTTATGTATGGGGAAGGTCAGTTTCGTATTCTCCAGTCATATCAATCTTGTTCACATCAAGCCTCTATGGGTTAATCAGGCATTAACCCATCCCTCCCTTTACAGGTACGACATAGTGTTCCTTCCTCCTTCATTCCCCATCGTTGCCATGGAGAATCCCTGTCTTACTTTCATCATTTCCTCCATACTGGAGAGTCAAGAGTTTCTGCTGATTGATGTCATCCATGAGATTGCTCACGGCTGGTTTGGCAATGCGGTCACCAATGCTACATGGGAAGAGATGTGGCTCAGTGAGGGTCTGGCCACTTATGCTCAGAGGCGCATTACCACAGAGGCCTATGGTATACACATCCTCACACATACACTAGACCAGTCAAGTTCTTCCACACTGACTCAGTCATCATTTCTCTTTGATTCTTGTCTTATACACAGAGACACGGTCATGTTAGAATAGAAAAGGGTCCAAACTGTTGCTATAAAATTAGAAGCACACAATTCCCTAGAATATCATTATATGCTAAAAGAAAAGGGGGTGACCCATTACGTTTGGCAATATAGTGTATCTAAACATAGAAACATCACCATGCTGTCCTTTTGCATAAGTTTCTTGCATACATTTCACTATGATGCCATTGATATAGGAGTGTTTGCATTTGCCCCAGCAGTGTGCAGCGGCCTGCTGATATCCCACAATGCTCTCCTTACATTTATCTTTTTCTAATTCAGGAGAAGCCTTCACTTGTCTTGAGACTGTGTTTCGTCTAGATGCTCTTCACAGACATATGCGCCTTCTTGGAGACAACAATCCTGTCAGTAAGCTGCAGGCCAAATTTGAGCCAGGTACTAGCTTTTTAACAATATAAACCAGCTTTTGTATGAGTATGAGTTTGTCAGAGACCTTGGGTTTGGCACTTGCTGCTTTTTCCGTATACACCTGAAATAGCTGTGTGGTAAATGCATCTAAAATTCCTCGTTACTCAGATTTCAGAAAGCTAGGAAAATGCTTGTCTGGAAAATGTGCTATAATATTTATTACGTCAGACCCGTGATTCATATTATCCATTTTCCTTGTCTTTCTCCGAAGGTGTAAACCCCAGCAGTCTAATGAATCTGTTCACCTATGAGAAAGGCTTCTGCTTTGTATCTTATCTCTCACAGCTGTGTGGTGACATCAAGAGATTTGATAGTTTTCTTAGGGTGAGAAACATGACATTCACCCACACATACGTCACATTTTATGCTCCATTGTACATATATGGCATAGCTCCTGAATGTTTGCACTGTGTAGGCCTACATTGAGAAGTTCAGATTCAGCAGCGTAATTGCTCAGGATCTGTTGGACTTTTTCCTTGGCTTCTTCCCTGAGCTGAAGGAGAGCTGCGTCGCTCAACGAGAGGGTGAGTTTCGACAGCTGTCAGAGATGATGATGATGATTAACACACAGAGACACTTCTAGTTACTCATCTCACTGCGTTAGGAATTTCCCTGCTGAGCCAGTCATAACACTCAGTGAGCGGTCAGAGCAACATTAGCAGTGCAAGAGATGGAGGCTAAATAAACAGAAATGTGACACTTCTTCCTTCCCCTCTCAGGTCTGGAATTTGAGCGATGGCTAAATGGCTGTGGTCCTCCGTTATGTGAACCAGATCTCTCGGCGGGTAGAGCTCTAACTAGCCCTGTTCAGCACCTGTGTGATCTTTGGGGCGTGGATGCCCCTGACCCCCAAGTGATCTCTACATTTGACGTCTCATCCTGGAGCACCTTTCAGACCGTCCTCTTCCTGGACCGACTTCTGGACCGCTCACCTCTGCCTCAAGGTATTAAGAATCCGTTTCACAGTTTGTCGACATTGCTTTGATGTTTTACATCTCTTGTAATGCAAATAAAATACTCAAATCAGCCATTTACGATGCTACATTACAGTAGTAAAAGCAGATTCATTTGAGATTTGCTAAAGATAAGAGACTGTTATTAAAATATGTGATTGGGCTTTCAGAGGTGATGAGGCTTTTGTCAAGCTGCTACTCTGCGTTGTTGGACGGCATGAACGCTGAAGTCCAGATTCGATGGCTGCAGATTGTAGTGCGGAACAGCTTTTATCCTGATCTGCCCCGAGTTCGCAGCTTCTTGCATAAGCATGTGAGTTTTGTGAATTAAGTGCATTTCGGGCTGTAACTGATAATACATTAATGCAGAATCTCCGTATTGATTGTAAGAGCCTTTTGTGTGGTCTGAAGATGAGTTAAACTAAATCAGGTTCTTATTTTGCCTGTGTTTAGAGGGCACAAACACTATTAAGCTAGGGCCCGTCTGGTTTATAAAAGCGTGTACTTCACGTAGTTAGTGCCTGGCGCTCTCTATTTCTCTACTCAGTATAATCTGAGTTTTCCCTAAAGCTCATCCACATTCCAGCGTTTCTCATAAACACTCTCGGCTGCTCTATTGACTGTTTATGTCTCTTTTCAGAGGTGTGAAGAGATGTGCTCAGTCACAACCAGTTTGGCTGGTTTCTTTTGCTTCATCGAAAGCGTGTTGTATTGATTACCATATTCTGTGTCTTGTCTTGTGTCAAGCATGGCTACATTTCATCCTAAGAGACTGTAATACGTTTATGAATTCTTCATAGTGAATTCTGATGATAACATAACCTGTCATATATGGCAAACGATTTTAAATGTATAATATAAACCTCCAAAGTGGATATATATAACACAGTTCTAACTAGTGGTCGACAGATATATCTATATATGGATAGAAGTCTGTCTTAATCAGATAGAACTGTTTAACAAATAAATTAAATGGTATACAAAAAAGTATTATAACCATTGCTTTTATATTATTAATAACAGAAAGGCAAACATTATGATACTATCTCGTTTACCGTCAGTGTTCAGTAAATACGCATTTATATCATTTAAACAAATGTCTAATAAACATTGATTCCACAGACCTTGCAGACTTAGTCGAATAATCGTGAGATCTTGTGAAGCGTGCACTTGTGTCCTGCATGATTGTGTGTGCTCTGTGTAACGGTTGGTCCACGCGATTTAAATACGAACTGAGAGTTCAGCTTCACTGGAGATGCAAACTTTCAACTCGTGGTTTCTAATTATGCTGCTCTTTATTCATATGGTCATATTCATGTCATTTTTTGCTCTGTGCTCTATGTAAAATGAGTGTTACCATGGATTCCCAATACAGACAAACTTCCTAGATTCCCAGAGTGCCCTGTTGTTACAGTGTTAACCTTCTTTTTATTCATATTTTTAATATTCCTTTATTTGTGAAAAATACTGTAATAGGATTACAGAATCAGGAAGTTGTCATCTAAAGTATCTTTATTTGACACACTTTATTTTGTATATAATTCACTTTAAAATGATTACAAATTTCTTAAACATTAATTAAATAAAAATTATAATCATAATTATAATTAAAATAAATAATAATACTTATATCGGCCATCAGCCACCCTGCTCTCCAAGACATCGGCTGCCAAAAAACACAAGCCTAGTTCTAACACTAACTTCTGATTAGATGAGATGTGTTTAATGCCAGGAAAATGAATGTTCAATTGTTATGGATGACAACTTTCATTTCTATGCAGATGACTCAGTCATGTATTGTAGTGCTTCTTCTGGAAAACAAGCCCTTTATAAGCTCCAGTCAGCCTTCAATCACGGATTTACAATCTAAAGCTTGTTCTGAATGTTGATAAAACTAAGTATATGTTGTTCTCAGGTTCAAAAAAATGTGATAAAAATGTATCCTCTCTTCAGACCCTGCAAGGTACCGTGATCGAATCAGTAAAAGAGTACAAATATCTTTTAGCTCTCACATTACTCAACTGAAGACAAAATTGAAAATTAAGCTTGGGTTTTATTTTAGGAACAAGTTTAGTTTTTCACTCAATGTACGAAAGAAATTGGTTACCACTACTTTTCTACCCGTGCTTGACTATGGTGATGTAGTGTATCAGTTTGCACCATCATATCTTCTATCCTCTGTAGATGCCGTCTATCATGGTGCTTTAACATTTATATCAGATTGTAAACTCATCACTGTATATTGTATAACAGAGTAGGTTGGGCTTCTTTGCTTACCAGAAGAAAAATGCACTGGTATTTCATTATTTATAAAGCCATTCTGGGGATGTTGCCCTCATATCTCTGCTGTCTTATAAAACAGAAAGCTGTTGAGAAATACTTCCTTCGCTCACAAAACTATTATACTCTCTCTGTTCCTTTTGTCCGATCTGAATTAGGAAAAAAGGCTTTTATGTACGCAGCCCCGTCTGACTGGAATCATCTGCAATCGAATTTGAAATTACAAAGTTTGATGTCTTTGGATCATTTCAAAAGAGTTATTCGGCAAATGGAAACTGACTCAATGACATGTAACTGTTTTTTTTAAGTGTCTCTAGTTTGTCTGTGTTGTAAAATTTTGTGATGAAACTGATGTATTGCTGTCCATTTTGGCCAGAACACTCCTGCAAAAGAGATTTTTAATCTCAGAGAGTCTCTTCTGGTTAAATAAAGGTTAAATCAAAAATAAAAAAAGTTATGGTTTATTTTTATAATTACAGGTATTAATAATGTAACTTTTTTATTGAACATTGTGTTTTTTGTAATATTGGAAACCTATTTAAGAATAAACTGTTACAGTGCTTTAGGCATTCCTCTTTGATGTCACTTCAAACACACTTTATGGTGTAATAAAGATTGTCTTGTCACATGATAGAGATATTTAAAGAATGTGAGTAGTGCATGCAGTTCTACTTTCATTTTGACTCGGCCTTACTGAGATTAAGAATGGGGCATTTTATGTAGGCCTATAGAAAATAAATGTTTCATCTGGTCTGTTTTACCAATGGGTTGTCTATTAACGTTCCTCTTCCTTTTCTAGACCTCACGGATGTACACGGTGCCCCTTTACGAGGATCTGTGCGGAGGGGTGATGAAGTGTTTTGCTGTGGAGGTATTTTATCAAACTCAGGCCCGTTTGCACCCAAATCTACGCAGGACTCTTCAGCAGATACTGTTCCAAAACAGCGCCCTCAACACCAGCACAGCTCCATCTCTACTCACATCACCACCCTCTGCCCCTTCGTCGCCCACAGACCCGTCTGCCAACGGGACCATCGCCCTACGAGACGTCAATGTGTCCGCATGAGTTCAGAAGGTTTCAAATGAAAGCCAGAAGGGCAGGAACAGGACCGGAATTGAACTCCTTGGCTCAGACCGTAGCAATGCACTGTGGGAGGCCAGAGCTGATGAGTGTACACGCGCTCACCAACACTGGGATGTCTATTTATAAAGGCAGACGCTGATTTTCATAAGCTAAACATAAAGCTGCTCAGGGCTGTGGAACAAAGTGGAGGACAAATGTTTGCAATGGTTATTATGCCATCGTGTGTGTGTGTGTGTGTGTGTGTGTGTGTGTGTGTGTGTGTGTGTGTGTGTGTGTGTGTGTGTGTGTGTGTGTGTGTGTGTGTGTGTGTGTGTGTGTGTGTGTGTGTGTGTGTGTGTGTCAGTATCAAGGATATTGGTTGCCATCCGTTAACCATTACCTTTTTGAGTGTGTGTGTATTTTTGTGGGTGTTTTGCATATGTCCCTCTGGCCTATGCACATCCTCCCATGCTGTGTTTGCATCTGTTCTCTTGAGAAATCGATTGGAGGACTTAAGAAGTCAGAGACTTTCCCTTTGCTAGCTACACAGAGGTGTTCTGAGGAGCAATCCCTGACTGGACAGTGTTTGAAAACGGGCGTGAATGCCCACAGTCTGTACTCATTGTGGCCTAATGAAGATCCTGCAGAAACAACGCACTCTCAGCTTTTCTGTGATAAATAGATTGTTTAAACTGGAATCGGGTCTTTCTCAAGCTTGTCTTTCCTGGTGCTAACCACTCAACTTCAAGTCTCAGGTATATCAAGACAGAAGAAGTGGAGCCATGTTAGTGCCTTTCACTCTTGTGTTTAAATGAACCGCCTGAATTTGTTATTTGAGCCATACTGGGATGACATTGGTAACTATTATCCTACTTACATTGTGTGAAAGGTTGTTTTCAGGAATTGAGATGCTGTGGTGATTTTCCCTTCATTTTTGTTATTTTATAATAGGCACATTTCCCTTAAATTAGCTTATATTGAAGAGAAGGTTATGATTTGGGAGTGTGATGGTTATAAGTGGATGGGTCCAAGCTTATCATCAGTGGCCTTAACTACAAGCACAGTGGAGGACCGGTTCAGTTTCACAGGTAATAAGGACATCCGAGAGCACTTTGTGTTGTGTCTGAGGATCCAACCTCGGATTGGACTTTCTTGCAAATGTGGCAGACACTCCTCAGCAAGTTTCTTAACTTGTAAGATCATAGCTTTGTTGATTGGAGGCTTAAACACTGCACAGCCAACAATAAAAGGGGTTGTTTTGCACCCTCATCTAATGTTGTCTGCCTTGATGAGTGTTACTGACCCAGTCTGTGTGTGCGTTGATATGTGGTTTCAGCCACGTGACCCCTTCAGGCCACTGAACTGTATCATGGTTTTTCTATAGGGATCAACTTAGCAACTATGGAACTGAGATATACTTGTTGAAGATGTTAAATATTTTGGGGAAAGAACAACTGTTTGTAGTTACGATTACTGTACCATTACAAACAACACTGTTTTAGGAAAGACAGTAACATGGATATTACCGCAGTAATGAGAACTAAACCATTGTTTTTGGTTAATATGCAAAAATTGTTATATAATTATAAAAATTATATATTGAGTATCAGGAAATATTTATATGCACGTTTCAATTATGCAATAAAACGATGCTTAGGCCTACCGAAAGACGGATGGGCCTGTGTTTTTGTTCATCCCAAACTGAGTAAAGAACCGTTACTGTCAAATCTTTCTCATCCTCTGGTCTGTGTCAGTGTTTGCTCGTGCCTCAGTCTCTTTAAAACCATTGCCTTCAGCCACATGTCAAATGAATTAAAGTCACTCGATTGCAAGCTCTCATACGCTAGTAAATTAACTGTAAGCGGAGCTATTTGGCGTCGGGGGTGTTTGGGATGGCGAGAAATTAAAAACGTTCAGTTAGGCTATATGGCTAATAAGGGATCCAACAACACGATTCTTGTAATGAGATATTTAAATATATGTTATAGGCCTCACAGAAACCTAAAAAACTATTATAGGACCGTTACACTTAACAGTGGAGGCTATAAATACTTCAGTATTTTACAAGGGAGGGGGCTGGTCATTAAAATGTAAATGCATCTTTATGATAAAAAAAACTCAAATAATTTGATACTAAAAATAATAATAAAAATTGTTAATACTGTTTGAGAAAAAATAACTTCTAGCAAATTCACGTACAAATCCAAGGAACAGAAGTAGCCCACACTATCTGAACTTTCTTTATTTAAACAAATATGCATTTTTATTCATTCATAGGCTATATGGTTGCAATAAAAGTTTAGTTAAAAACGTAAGTGCCATTGTTTTAAAAAACTGCTGTATTGACTGATTTTTTCATAGACGTTCAGTTGCTGTGCTTTCAAAGTCCATGCCATTTGTATGTAAACAATTTCCCCGTATTCCCCTCAGTTACTACACTAGTACAGTCACAATTCTCGAATGTATGACATTACAATTATTTTTAGAATAATTGTACATAAATAGATTAAGCAAAACAAAAAAAAACTTTTTAAGCAAACATTATGGTACAGTACAGATATTTTGAGTTTCCTTTATTCTGTCTCTTATTTTCTTTATAAAGAATCACAATTGTCCCATATTTTCCATTTCTGAAGTTAATTGGCAACCCTAATGATGACGTAATTATCTTTTGACTCCTCCAGTCTTTTGATAGAGGACAGTGTTTTAGCACCCTGCTAAAAAATTATAACAAATCAGTTGTTGGAGATATGCGAGCAAAAATACAATGTATTACAAGGCCAGGTAAGGAACAGTTGGCCTATTCGTCAGTCGTTAAATAAAGTGGGCCGGTCTAAAGCATGAAACTCCAAGGCTGAAAATGAGTCCCACTCCGGCCTTGATTTACCCCATAAAATCATGCCAACTTTCATATAATTAATAAAAAACAAAGTTTTTGATATACAGGTGCATCTCAATAAATTAAAATGTCGTGGAAAAGTTAATTTATCTCAGTAATTCAACTCAAATTGTGAAACATACTTTCCAGAAGGCCAACAATTCACTAAAAATTTTTTATTTTATTGGTCTTATGAAGTATTCTAATCTGTTGAGATAGTGAATTGGTGGGTTTTTGTTAAATGTGAGCCAAAATCATCACAATTAAAAGAACCAAAGACTTAAACTACTTCAGTCTGTGTGCATTGAATTGATTTAATACACGAGTTTCACAATTTGAGTTGAATTACTGAGATAAATGAACTTTTCCACGACATTGTAATTTATTGAGATGCACCTGTATGTTATTTGTGCACCTCCAGAGCAGAGGTCACCAGAGTTGAACTGTAGGGGTCGTTTCATCCTCTAGAGGGCGTTATCGATGAACTAATCACTCCGTATCTGACCGTCCTCCTCGGGTAAATACAGCGATGAGGTGCAAGATTGTAGGGCTACTGTCTACCTCACAACCCAAAAAACATTTAAGGACATTGACAATAATTAATCGATTCAGTTTGCATGCAGTCAAAGAAGTCGAGTTGTTCTATTTAGTGATTAATATGCAACATCCTTGTGTAATTGAGATGCGTCTTTCCCTTATCCTGAGATCAGATACATTTATGCATTTAGCAGACTTTTATCCAAAGCGACTTACAGTGCATTCAGGCTATACATGTTTAATCAGTATGTGTGTTCCCTGCTAATTGAACCCACAATATTTTGCGCTGCTAACGCAATGCTCTACCACTGAGCCACAGGAACACAGATTAGTACATTTATAACCTAGCAGTCAAAGAGCAGCGTAATACTCGTCCTGTAGAGGGAGCGCAGTGGTGAATCGATAGGAGGGGCTATCTCACATCGGCCGACAGTTGTTTCCAAAGGACAGAGAAGAGGAAAAAGCAACAGTATTCATAGGGAGCCAAGAGAAGACAGACCTGCACGATTATTGTTTGGAAAGAATACGCCGAGGACCATCTATTGCACTGATATATTCTACTATTAGATAGATCTGTATTACATACGAGCGCAAGGATACTCCGTTCTTGGGTTGTATCGTCGCTGACTGGAGAGCGCGCGCAGAGGTTGCGACTGGACAGAGGCGCGGTGGCTGCGTGAAGCGCGAGCCGCTGTGGGGCTGATGCGCGCGGCCTGTCCATCAGCAGCGGCCCGCCATGGCGGAGACCAAGATCATCTATCACCTCGACGAGCAGGAGACTCCCTACCTCATCAAACTACCCATTCCCGCGGAAAACGTCACGCTAGCCGACTTCAAAAATGTCCTCAATAAACCCAACTACAAATTTTTCTTCAAATCCATGGACGATGATTTCGGGTAAGGCACAATATGCATGTTAAAAGACAATAAACCCCGTTGTATTTGTATCGTCCGTCGTTCCTGTCAGACTGGACACTTTTCACAACCTCAGAAATCTGAGCTTTACTGTCTGTGTTAGTATTGTTTCCAGGTCATTGTGATTGTACATACGGAGTTTACAATGTACGCGTCTATTGTATAAGAGGTGGTCAGTGGATATTCAGATCTGGGGTCAGTGTTAATGGGAGGAGGCTTTATGTGATTTGAGGTTCAAAGTCTATTGTTTTTTAAAGGAAAAAACAGCTTTTGTTTAGTGACAGATCTGGTGTAAAACCATAAACCAGACTAAGAGAATGCTTAACATTACAGTGCCCATGTTTCATGTTAAAATAAGTACTTACAATAACAAGATGATACAGTATACTGTATGGTGCTAATTACTTACTCATGCAGCCCAATTGTACTGTGACATGAACACTGCAATGTAAAGTGTGATTGAAGAAGCATATGTCCCTTTAGCCAGTGAATCAGGACTCCCACTTACATTGAACATTTGGAAATATCACCGTGTTTTAACTTTGCTTTCCATGGGAAATTATATTATGAAGATATTTTGTTCTAGTCATGTTCATCTCAATATTTCACATGCTAGAAATGTGCACTCTTTGGGAGTGTAACGTCTATTGGAAAAGGATAAAAACACACAAACAAACAAAACATCATCCAGGAGTCATAAATGACTGGAGAAGACATCGGTCAATGGTGTGAGAAATCAGGTCCTCACATTTTGAGAGAGATAGTAATTCATTGTAACTTTGGCTCATATCTTCTGTCACAGTTTCTGGTTTGCACCCGATTCACACAATTTTAATCAGCTCTACTGCAAACAATAAAACCAATTCAATTCATGTTTATCTGGTAAAACTCCCTCCCGAACTCCAAAAAAATATTCCCTCAGTCATGGAAATATCAAGACATTTTTAAATAGTGATCTCCAGGCCTGGAAAAGTAACAAAACAAACTAAATCCTGAAAAGTTATGACATGTCTATATTGAGGATTTCAACATTTTTTCCCCCAGAAATTAATAAAGTTAGTAAATCTGACTCATGAGAGCTTACCTTGGTTATGAATAATCAGACTCAGATTCTTATCATATTCAACTACTGATTTGCACATGATTTACACACAGCTCTACTTTAAACAATAAAACCAATTCATTCCTGTATATCTGGCCTAACTCAAGACCTGTTACACATTCAGGGTTCACACAGTCTTGGAAATATCAGGGACTTTTAAAATCGTGAGTTCCAGGACTGGAAAAGTCTTAAAAATCACCCGAAGTTATGGAAAAGTAATGAAAAATCCCTCAAAGTTATGTATAAAAGTATAAACATCATGACGTTTAGGCTGTCAAGTAATGTGCAGCTCATGAAAATTGCTACAAAATTGTTCTATGTGAGTTAAATCTCTATAAAATGATTTTACAAATCTTTATAATCTATTAACCGGTGACTGCAAAAGTAATTCTGCCTGTCAATACTGACATGGTGTTATTGCAGCGCTACTGTGTTTCTAAAGCAGCAGGCTGTGCATTTAGATGCAGGAGTAAAAATGACTTTGCTCTGTCACCACCCCCAGTAGTGCAGCAGTCGTTCCGGTGTTTATGAGCGGTAACGTGCACTTTAGTGCTGTTGCGCACCTCCCAACGCATGCAGCTGAGGTCTGGAAACACCGGACCACTCGGGGATCATGCTCACTGATCCTCTGAGCAGATTTCCACAGTCACTGCTAAGCCACAAAGAACTGTGTCATGTTGCGAAATTCAAGTCCATGCGATCTGCTTTTTGTTTGCTTTTCTTGGCATGCCAGAAGGTTCTCCTTCAGACGCCAAGCCGCACAAACCTCTTTGCGCTCACACAGACCCGTCCATCTGCAAAACAGGACCCTCCTAACACACTTGCTCTGTCCACGTTGCTTGTTTGTATCAGCGTACTGTCCAAACCAGCTCATCAAGGTGAACAGCCAGCCATTGTCCTGTACCCTGTGGCATAATCACTTCCAGACTGCCATGCCATGATGCAAAACAGGCCCGCTTGATCCATGCCCGTTACGCTGCTTGTGATTTCACATCAGAACCTCAGCTGAATTCATCTCAGTGACCTGGAGCAACAGGCAAACTAAGTGAAAGATTAGTGAGCGTGACAGTAATAAGTTGTGGTTAACGTTTGTACATTACAGCACGTACTGATTAGGTTTGAACCTACTGATTGGCAGGTGCGACTGGTTTTGAGCCAGCGTACGACCGCGTATGAGTCCCGCAGTTTGTTTCACACGTGTCTCATGAGAAGAATATTTAAATCTGACGCAGTCGACACATTATGATAATTCACAGATTGTAGAGCACCATGATCTAGAGTCTGTAAATACACTGAAAAACTTGTGGTGTAGAAACAGTTTTCACTCGCAAATGTAAAAGATAAAGCAGGTAACGATGCATTGAATGTGAAATTTAGTAGAAAAGCTGAAATAGTATTTTCTTGTAAAACATACTCCAATAATCTTTGCAGCTTCACTAAACATTGTTCTGTAAACGGACCCAGTCTCACCAGCACCAAGACATATACATGCTTTTTTGCCAGAGGAAAAGCTCATAAAAATCACACAATACTGATATGTTTTTGATTTTATTTAGATTGGAGCAAGCAACCTGAACTGTTAGGCCAGATCAATGCTAAATATTATTTGGGTAATACTATGTCCAATTCTCACTATTAACTAGTTGCTTATAGCTTGCATATTACTACCATATCGGTCGTTTATTAATACTTACTTATAAAGCATATATTAATGCCTTATTCTGCATGACCATATTTCAATCCTACCCCATACCTAAACTTGAGAACTACCACGTAGTATATTAATAAGCAGCAAATTAGGAGTTTACAAAACAAAAATAGAGTATTTGTAGTTAGTTAACAGTGAGTTAAAGTATGGCTATTATTATTTATGTGGTCAAGTGTGTATTTAAACAATGAAACACTATATAGGATCTGCATATTAAAAAATGTTTGACTTGTTTCTATATTTAGTCTCAGGCTTTATAAGGGTTGCGTTGTGTCAAGGCATGTTGGAAGGATCATATTTATGAGTCGAATGCAAATGAATGTCACCTCAAATTCATAATAACAAGCGGGGAATGCTGAACTTTCTGAGTTATGGGCGTGTCAGTGAGAAAACATGGTGGACACCTTAAATATAGTGTTTGTATTGACTGTAAATTAGTGAATGATTTTTTTTATTTTTTTTCATTTACAATGTATTTAGCTATTGGTAGGTCACATGTACAAAATAGTACTGTACAATTATGATAGAATATATAATGATTCAGTTTACAGCACCTTTGTGAATTGAATAGAAACATAAAAATGTGCGATTTGATGTAGAGTTAAACAATTAAATAAAGTTAAAATTGCCATCTTGCAGACCAAAGTTTTTGCGCCTTGTAGAAAAAAATGACTTATGACTTCCCATCTCGTAGTCATAAATATGAACCTCATAACTTGAAGACACCATTAGTCCTACTAGCTCTCTTTTTCGTAAGTGAGTAAGATGACTACTGGCCAGACATTATGTGACCTAATTAATATTCATGAGCCATGCTGATTTAGTTTAGAATATCACAATTTATAATGTGCTGGACTCAACATATCTGAAAATATAAGGCACTGAATTATTTTCCAAAAAACTGGCCGTGTTGATAGTTCAAAAAGAAGCGGAAAAGTTAAATGTGCATAAGGAACAGCTGGAACCAATTGCAACTTTATTAGGTCAACCTGGCAACATATTGGGTATCATAATAATAGCCTCTCGAATGGTTGTGTGACTTGATAATGTTGCCTGGAAGATCACATTATCCCCCAATTGAGGAAAAATGTGAAGCAAATGATAAGGTTCAGAGAAAATGTGTGTCTGATTTGAAGTTTCATTTCATGATGTTTGCATAATATCTCCAAAGATTCAGAGAATCTGGAACACTCTCGTAAGCAAGGGTCCTGCTTTAAGCCATGTCCTGTCATGAGCCTTGAGCTACAGTAAATCTGTTTACTTTGGGAGTTAACCGTGTCTTCGTAACAGCCTATGTATCCACACTCGTGTGTCACCGTACAGAAGACCAACCGTAACAAGCGGCACCTATATACCCGTTTTTGTTTTCGTTTTGTGAAAAGTTTTATTTTTTGATCCTGTCTGTCTCCCGCGGCTAAGTCCGCCGCTCTGACTTCCGCCATACCCACCAGTGGCGTGGGAGTACGGCGGGATCGCAGCGAGTGCCGCGAGTCCATTGGGCGTTGTGATGCCCGCCGAGCATGAGAGCGATCCGCCGCCGGAGGAAGCTCTCCTAGCCCGCCGGCGAGCTCACAGTTCCCAGATGTGCCCCCCCCCGTCCCACAGGCGTGTCATCAGTTTCAGGGAAGCGATCACCGGATCGCCTCAGTTGACTCATGCCCGCCGGCCCGCTTGTTCTAATGTATGAGCCCGCCGGATTGCCGCTGCTCTTTAAGAAGCCACCGGATCGCGTTGATTCATGCCCGCTGGCCGCCGAATCCCTAGCCCCGTGGATCAAGTCCACATGTCACGGCCAGTGGTGTGTCTGTACTTTTTTGCCACAGGAACATTTTTAAATAGGTCATGTCTAGTTTTCGTTCAGATACTCGTCTGGGGAGGCGGCTCCCTTGTGCCATAGGCCATTTAGCGGTGCCCCCTTGTAGTCTGAATGACTGCTGTGGGCCCTGTGTGAGGGCCCCTGATTCCTGTTCATGCCCGGAAGAAGTGTCCGAGCCAGCCCAGGAGGGCTTCTGGTTCCTGGGATTCTCTTGTTACTGTCTGGCCGTGTGGGCTCTCATAACAGCTGCAGTTTTTGGCCTGGAGTAAGGCTTTCCAGTTTTGTTTTAGCTATTGTCATGATCATCATTAGCCCCGGAGCTCCTTATACCCCCAAACTTCCCCAGGAAATTTTTTGGGGGGGTAAAAAAGGTTCTGGCTGTAGGGGCCGGGCCGAGGAGCCAAGGGCCCCGAAGACCATCTGCCATGGCACTCACACACACAAACACTCCAGCACATGGTCACACACAGACACATACACACACACACACACATGGTCACACATGGCTTCACACACCACACCACACACACACACATGGCCTCCTTGTCTAAGTCTGTTTCACAGATGGAGGATCCTCCTGTGTTCCGGTCCTTGTCTGTCCTAGAGAAAAGCCTCTCACGCCCACCCGCCCTCCCTGATGGAACAGTAATAAAGGCCGGGAGAGCCTTTCGGGAGAGGATTTGAGGTATAGTCCTCTTCGTTGAGTCATGTGTTCCCATGCTTGTGTGTCAATCAGGACAATTTCAATATTTCGTCCTTTTTAATTTGGAGCAGTATATGAGTCAATTCTTATGGTTTGTCTCGTTATTGTATATCAGAGACACAGGTTTAATATTACAGTGCTGTTCAGTTTGAGCCTTGAAAATCGGTCTATGTCACAGTATTTTCCGCCATGTATTGTAGCAGTTAAACTTGTCTGTTGGGCGGAAAACATATATTGCCTTGATTACAGTAATCCTGGTTATTTTTATTTTATATCCTAAGATTGCGTAGTAAATCTTAAAATAATTAATAGAAAGAAACAAATAAAATGCTACGAAGTGTACCGTGAGAATAAACTATATTCAACAGAATAACCCCAAGGCCTTTCACAATCATGAATTTAGTGCTGATGATGAATTGACATGCATTTGCTATTAACTATTTTTTTACATGGAATTGCATATAATAAAATGATTAATTTCAATGATTTTTGTTATTGTATTGTATTGTTTTCTGTTAGTTGTAGTGAACTAACCCTGATTATGACTCCTCTGCTCTCCCGAGAGACTCGTTTGACTGCATTTCTTTAAGTGCTTAAATTTATGGCAAAATGTGATTCAAATTTTGATCTATAATTGTGATTGGATCAAATAACCTTGCTCAAACAATCAATCAATAATCACGCATTTCTAAAACATTTTTAATGTGGAAGGAATCATTAGTCGTGTTCATCATCGTGGAAGTGTTTATTTGTGCGCTGAGAGGGAAATTGCCCTTAAATTGTAAAATTATGAAGTTGATTATTTTGTCACTTTTGCAATTCAATTTCATAGATCATTTCTCCAGTGAACTATTCAGCTGATTCCTGTACAGCACAGCTGCACACGTACACACATACGGTCTCTCAGCATACTCCATCTGATTATTACATGTTTGTTGTGAAGATTTGTGGTGGACAGATCAAGAAGACCATAGTTTGAGAAGTTATACATTTGTGCGTGAGCAAATGTAAGCAGCAGAGAGAGGCCGACTTGTTCTCTCGGATGGAAGAGATGCTGCTGTAAAGGAGACTGACCTACTTTCCCCTGCTTTATTTTCCTGTCCTGTCCTCTCCCTAGTGCGCGTGTGTGTACGGTTCTTCAAGTGTGTTGGACAGTATTAGCATATTGCACATGTGTGTGTGTGATTTCTAGGTTATTAGCATCGTGTGTATTTTGGGTCTCTGTGGATTTCATTGCATCACTGGCTCATTGTCTGGCAGTCTCAGGATTTGGACTGACTGTGTCTCCAAAGATAGGATAGAGCACTTTGGGAGTGCTTACATTCCTTTCTTTTTTATTCTCATCTATTGGCCTTTTCTCTTTTCTTCTCCCTCTCTCTCTCCTCCTCCACATCTTCTGTTGTGAGAGTCAAGGCTTGCTTTCTAGACTAAATCCAATCATCTTTGGCGATGAAGAAGGAAGGCCTCTTCATTAGAGATCAGCCCTGCTTACAAATCAATGGGCCTGTCCACACACACATGAGCCATCTGCACACACTGCCCCAATTCCACTGGGCCAGGCTAATGAAGGTCTGTGTGTGCAAGTATTGGAGCGCTTTTATGTTTTATTGCTAAAGTGTTCAGAAAAGAGATGGAGAAATATATAAATGTCGGTATGGTAAGCTATAGTGTCTGTTACAAATGAAGGTCTTTGTCTGAAACAGTTGGAAACCCCAGCACAATTGTAATAAAACCAATATTTCCTGTCAGTTACACCAGACTCGGTCACAAGGGACAGTTTAGATGCAAATGTGGGGAGGAAGGCAGAAAGCCATGCATCTATCTGACGAAGATCCTTGCAAAGGTGTGGACATCCATCTGTTATGCACCCAGCATAGAGTATCTCAATCATTAAAGGGCTGTTAGTGTACTAAAAACCCATATTACATTTTTATAAACAAAAAGATAAATATTTTGAAAAATGTTCATGCTGCTCTTTTCCAAAATATATGATTGTTTTTTAATTGACTGTACCACCCAACACTTAAGTTGATAATTTTCATGCAGTGCACTTATTGTGTATGCACACTGTACTTACAATTAAATACATGGTAACACTTTATTTTCTGGTGTCCTTGTTACATGCACTAATAATAGTAGAAACAATAAATGATGCATAATTACGTGACAATTTTTTTTTTTTTTTTTTTTTACCAGACGCTTTTATCCAAAGCGACTTACAGTGCATTCAGGTTATACATTTGTATTGTCAGTATATGTGTTCCCTGGGAATCAAACCCACAACCTTTGCGCTGCTAACGCAATGCTCTAACCACTGAGCCACAGGAACTCTTACCCTAAAACAAACCCTCATCCTAACCCTAATCCATGTAGTTAATATTACTCAGTACTCAATGTATAAGCACACTGTAACAAGGACACCATAAACTAAAGTGAAACAAAAAATGAACCTGTACTTACACTGTTTAACCTAACTCTAACCCTTTAACCCACATGTAAAGCTACCCATACGAAACCTGTTCCTTATCTTAACGTATCACCTCAAGTGCAGCAAAAGGGTTTTGTAACACAGTGTGTTTTTTGGGGGGCTGGGTACAAGGTGGGGGGTAATATAAAGTGGGACAATTATTATATTTTGGTATTAGTTTTAGTAAGTAGTTTATGTTGGAGGGCTGTAAAGCTTTAAAAAGGACTACATACAAAGTAGAAACAAACCTGAAT